>VZSZ01012221.1:465436-494557 GCA_013398815.1 Ibidorhyncha struthersii
CGCCTGGGCCTCGAGTGATTCCGCACGCCGGGGCCGCTCGCCCGCCCGCCCGCCGCGCCGCTCAGCCGCCTCCTCCCCGCCGCCGTCACCTGATTGTCGCCGCCGCTGCCTGGGCTCGCCGCCGCCGATCGGGTTCCCGCTGGAAGGAGCCGGACGGACGGACGCAGCACCGCTTCCCCCCCGTGCTCCGGGCTCCGCTTCCCCACAATGGCGGACGAGCTCCGGCTCCCACTTCCGCTCCGCGGCGCCCTGACCTTCCGCTCCCCCTCCGCCGGCGTCGCCACTGACCTTTCCCTTCCCGTCCCCGCCTCCATGTCACGTGGGGCGGGAAGCAGCCCCGCGCGCACCCGCCGCCAGCGACTCCCATCGCGCGGGGGGCGGGGCCTACGGCGCCCGGGCGGGCAGTGCGCGTGCGCGCGGCGGGAAGGGGAGGGCAGGCGGAAGGCGTCGGTGCCCCTCGCTCCACGGAATGCGCGTGCTCATAGGGGGCGGCTGAGGAATGCTCGGTGAGGGCGCGGTAAATAACGTTAGTGCCTACGCTCCACTGCGCATGTGCCGGAGAGCGGGGGGTGCGCATGCGCGGGAGGCAGCCGGTAGTACCGTGTGGAATTTCAGGCTGGCTGCCGTTAGAGGCTGTTGGTGGCCGTTACTGCTTGTGGTGGGTGCGGGCCCGGCCCAGGCAGTCCTCCCGCCGCCGCCTCCTCCTCCGTGGATCCTGTGGCCGGCAGACCTGGGCCTGCGGCCTCCTCCGCGGCCCCTCCGGTCGGGGTTGAAAGCGGTGGCCTCGGGGGGGTCGCCGTAGCCGCACGGTGCTGCGGTGCGCAGCCTGGGGCGGGAGCTCGGGCCTGCTGGTGGATGGCGGGGTTACCTGCTTGTAACGTTACATCGACTGCATTTGGAAGTCTGTGCTTTGATAGAGGCTTGGTGGGAGAACGAGTAGTGGTTCGTCAAATGTATTTTTGCCTATATAGCTGCTTTCAGCTCTATCATTAATGAAGTGCACCAGCCATAAATCCATGTGAATGCAAGTTCAGCAACTGTTTAGGAGCTTCCTGTAGCAGCTATCAATAAAAGCCAAGACTGCTTCAACAGCGCCTGAAGGGAGAACTATGCATTTACAAATTTGAATCTGAAAAGTCCATATGGTAGTTAATATGTTGCTTAGAGTTTTGAGGAGAGAATGCCTTAAATCCAATACTATGTGGTGTAAATGTACCTGTCAGGTACATTCTCTCAAGGCTTTCAGTCTGAGTTCCTTCTGAAACATGTTTTTTCTTCACAAAGTAAATGATATTTTATTTTATTTTAGCAATTGCACAAAGTGATCCTGGGAAATGGCTGGGTAAGTAGCAGTTTTGGATGAAGGTTACAGTGGATAATAATTTCTTAGTATTGTCAAAAAAGTGAACGTTATACTGCAAGTTACCCAAAATTGGTGTAGGTAAGACTTGCAGAGTGCTCATTTATTCTGTTGTAGTCCAGTGTGTAATTATCACAACGATCCATTAAAAAATGTATGCTGGAGTCCAGAAGGAAGCAACAGGGTTGATGAAAGGTCTGGACAGTAGGTTCTAAAAGAAAAGATTGAGAGAAATGGCCTTGTTTGGACTAGAAGGAGAAGAATGAGGGCTGATACAAAGAAAGTCATCAAGTATTTTTATGCATAAAAGAAAGTGATAATTTATGTCTGTGTTCTTTCAAATGAGACAAAATATCATGGATTTAAACTGCAGCTGGCAAGGTTAAAGTTGGTCTGCTCTTATGACACCTGGATGAACTAGTTGACCTTTAGTAGAGCCACAGACTTAACTTTGGATAGGACTCCTTTGAAACTCTATCAAAGCAACTTAAGACTGCACCCCCATCTCTGTAGCACCAAAGTTAAAAACCAAATGGGACCCTTAAATTCAGTCTTTCAAATCATGTTTCTTTCCCTTTTTTCCTGTTTTCCTACTCCATAGGCAACTATGGCATAAGGGGATTCTCAGTTCTTGGTGAAGTGGTTCTAGTTTACATACAAAAAACAAAGATTGAGTAGGCAGAATAAAAGTAAAAGTAAGTCAAACAGCACAGGCACTTGGGTGGAAAGAGTGCCCACATTAGATAGTCTCCTTACCAATAAGCTAGATGTTAATTTCTGCGTTTGTTTTGTTGAGGGTTTTGTTTGTTTGTTTTCCTGGCATCTTCTATCCTTATTTCATTTAACCACAGTGGAATAACTTCAGCCCCAGAGTACTTTCTGGTGTGGTGATGAGAATACTGCCAGAGAAATGTGGATTCTAATCTTTTCCCACTGAGGAGAGAATTTAGATCTCGGTATTTCACAGGATCATGGGTAAGTCCCACAAAGTTACATGTTGAATAGAATCATAGAATCATCTAGGTTGGAAGGGAGCTTTGAGATCATTGAGTCCAACCATTAATGTAGCACTGCCAAAAAACACCACTAAACCATGTCCCAAAGCACCACGTCTACCCATCTTTTAAATACCTCCAGGGATGGTGATTTAACAACTTCCCTGGGCAGCCTGTTCCAATGTTTGATAACCCTTTCTGTGAAGAAATTTTTCCTAATATCCATTCTAAACCTCCCCTGGTGCAACTTGAGGCCATTTCCCTTTGTCCTGTCACTTGTTACTTGGGAGAGGAGATCAACCCCCACCTCGCTATGACCTCCTTTCAGGTTGTTACAGGGAGCGATAAGGTCTCCCCTCAGCCTCCTTTTCTCCAGGCTAAACAACTCCAGTTCCCTCAGCCACTCCTCATTAAGACTTGTTCTCTAGACCCCTCACCAGCTTCATTGCCCTTCTCTGGACACACTCCAGCACCTCAATGTCTTTCTTGTAGTGAGGGGCCCAGAACTGGATGCAGTATTTGAGGTGGGGCCTCACTAGCACTGAGTACAGGGGGATGATCACTTCCCGAGTCCTGCTCACTACAGTATTCCTGATACAGGCCAGGATGTCATTGGCCGCCTTGGCCACCTGGGCACACTGCTGGCTCAAATGCAGCCAGCTGTCAGCCAACACCCCCAGGTCCTTTTCTGCCAGGCAGCTTTCCAGCCACTCCGCCCCAAGCCTGTAGCACTGCATGGGGTTGTTGTGACCCAAGTGCAGGACCCGGCACTTGGCCTTGTTGAACCACAACTAACTGGCCTCAGCCCATGGATCCAGCCTGCCTGTATCCCTCTGTAGAGCCTTTGTACCCTCAAGCAGACAAACACTCCCGCCCAATTTGGTGTCATCTGCAGATTTACTGAGGGTGCTCTCGATCCCCTCCTCCAGATCACTGATAAAGGTCCGGCTTTAGCACTGAGCCCTGGGGGACACCACTTGCGACTGACCGCCAACTGGATTTAACTCCATTCACCACCACTCTTGGGGCCTGGCCAGCCAGCCAGTTTTTTACCCAGCAAAGCATGCGCTCATCCAAGCCACGAGCAGCCAGTTTCTCCAGGAGAATGCTGTGGGAAATGGTGTTAAAGGCTTTACTAAAGTCCAGGTAAACAACATCCACAGCCTTTCCCTTGTCTTCTAAGTGGGTCCCTTTATCATAGAAGGAGATCAGGTTGGTCAAGCAAACATGGCATTGAAAATTCCAGTTTTGATCTTGAAGACCTAACTTTGACATCAGGAACACTCGATAAGAATCTGCCACGTAAGTCCATTAGAGAATCTAGGTCAATGAAACAAGGAGCTTTAAACAATCTGGTTCATTGCACCTTGCCACTTCTCAGGTTTTTATCCCGAGACCTAGGAAGGGTATTTTTTTAACACCCTATCTTTGGAATCAAAAAATGACATTAAAGTGCCATTTTTTTAAATGGTTTTAGCCCTCCTGACTAGACAAAGAAGTCTTGAAAGTAAGCAGCCAAGAACTTTGAAAATGGGCGTCAGGAAAGGACAACTCAAATGTATTATTTATTTAAGTTCTTACTGGTTTTGACCCGATGCCATTAATTTTGTGAGGCTGACATTTGGTTTTGAATACTTGGGGTTTTAAACATTGCTCCTTTTACAGAAGTACTGTATTGCCTTTGAGAAAATGCTAGCCTCTAGTGAGTTAATAGTATCTATGCATTTGAATATGCAATGTAATAGTGGAATAAATAAAAGCAATAGGAATTTTCAATTCAGTTTATAATGGTTGCTGTGATTTGTGTGACACAAATCCAATGTGCTGCAAATATTTCCAGTTTTTGATAATGTTAGTATCTGTGCTGGGAAGTGATTCTACATTTTTCCTCCTTATCTATACCATTAGGAATGTGGTAGAGTGAAAATTATCCTTAAAGAGAGTGCAAGTTCAGCAGGATTCCAGTCTGCATTGCAAGCTTTACAAAGTCTTAGGCTCAAATGAACCTTTTTGATGGGGAATAATGCAAGCCTCTGAGGGCTTGCTGGAATGCTCTGTGGCAATTAGTTCTGTAATATTATAGTTCAAGTTCTGGCCTTATGTGGCTCCAGAGACTTTGGAAATATATACGGTTTATTTTTCAAAATGCTTTTAGGCCTCTTTTTTTTTTCCTCTCTAATTTTCCATCGTCTAATAGTTACATTCAGGAAAATCATTTATGATCTAAACTATGATAGTTTGATTTCACCACCCTTTGCCATCAGATTATCGTATTGAAGGTTTGCGTCATCCATGTGCATGACTGGCAGAGTTGGTGCAGATGGAGGCACTATGCCGGCAGTTCTCTAACTGGACTTAATTGGACAGGGAGAGCTGACCAACAGTAACGTTCTCTTCAGGACTCCAGTTCCTCATGGTTATTTGAAACACATGCCGAAGGGATGTGTACTCATGACCCTGAAAGGATCTTGGGGCTCTTCTAGAAATGTAGCTCTAGACTACAACAGAGCTCAGGAGGAGGACAATTGCCATTGTTTAACCATGAAATCAGTAGGTCCTTATCAAAGTCTTCTCTGTTACATTCAACAAAACTGTTCGGATTTTTCCATTACTGCTTTCAGAGTAGTGATTGTGTCAACTTAATGGCAAACTTAAAGGGCAAAAGGATGACTGCATTTACCCTTTTGAGATATATTTTTCCCTTCTGCTTCACTGGACAAATCCAGAAGAATATACATATTTTAAAAATTAGAAAATTTTATGGTAATAAGTAAGTTATTTGAAAATGACTGAGATTTAAGACACAAGTTCTTAAGCGCTCAGGAAATGTAGTGGGAATTCTTTTCTTAGCCAGTAAAATGTTAAAAAAGACCAAGTCCAAATAACTGTTATTTTCTTATACATCTCAGAGGCTGTTACTGGACTGTAAAACAGGTGCTTTCTCAAGTCTTGGCTACAGGTAGAAAGTGGCCCCAAGACTCTTACAAACCAATACCAGGCAATAGACAAACTGTAAATAGTATGATGCCTCTGTTTCTCAGTGTAGCCTAATTGCTCAAAAAGACTATGAAAATACTCATTAAATAAGTAGAAAATACATGCTACTAGTGTTCTTCTGTTTCTACTGCAGCAAAAAATATATTAAAAAAAATATATAGGTGGATTAGGATCTATCATTGGTGAAAGACCTTCTCCATGCAGTAAATTGGACTATGTGGCCTCCAGATATCCCCACCAACCAACGTTTTTATGATTATCTGGGATTGAGAGAGTCTGTGGATAGTTCATGAAACAAAGTCAAAGCTCAGGTGTAGGTCACTGCTGAGGAACTTGCCTCCAGAGCGTCCCAGCTATTAGCACACCTCCAGCTGCACCTTGGCATTGCACTTCAGCTCCCTGGCTCTGGGGTCGAGACTGGGCCACCCAACTTCATCTGGCATGAAGGGTCTTCACACTTTATAATGCAGCTACAAATGAGTGAAAAACAGAGCTCAACTTTGGATAAATAAACAATTTCCCTCTCTGTGTGTGAGATTTGATAGTTCTGAGCTATCAAAAATAGGAGCGTATAAAGACTTTATCATATATCGCTTAGTCAGTGGTAATTAAACAACTACATGCTCTGAACCCTGTGTGAAATTCAATCCTGTACTAAAGACCACAGCAGGTCACAGATTCCCACAAGCATTCTTTTCCAAGGTTTGAATGGTTTTGAATAGTGCAATAGTATCTATGGAATGGGGCATTTCAAAATATGCAATAGGCATTCTGGAAAACACACTGACCATAAAAGGGTGATAAAGTTGTACAATATGTTAATGTTGATGCACTTCTTGGGAATAAGGAAATACAGGCTTCCACTTATGAAAGTTTGGAGGAAAGCATTGTAGGAAAGGACTGCAAAATTGTATGAAAGGACTATAAATAATCTTAGAATAAAATTATAATTGATGGACAATTAAATAGAATGTAATAGTTAATAGGTAACATTGTGACAGAGTTAAGCAGCTAAATTAGCGTATGCTGTCTTTAAAAGAGAGATTCTGGTGTTTAAATGATTTCACGTCCTAGATACCTTGATTTTATTTCACGTGTTATCCAGCGTGTTATTTTTGGTGGGCTCCATTGTCTGGGAGCATGAGGTAAGACAGGAGCTTTCCACACTGGCAAGCTCTTTTCCAGATCTATACTGATGTAAAATATTAGTATATTTGATAACAGTATGTGCTAACTATTTGACTTAAGGGAGCATGTAGTCACATATCACAGTAGGCTGGGTCCACAACAATGATTAGTTGTTGACAGATCTTCTTGTATTAGTTCTTCTTATGAAAGACAGTCTTAAAAAAAAAGTAAACCTTTATTTCTTACATTCTGTCCTTGAAACAGGGAGATACAGTTTTGATACGGTTTTGTATGTAATTCATTATTTTCCTTTTATTTTATTATTAATACTTCATTAAAGTAGTTTAGTTCCTTCTAAACTCCTAAGTCTCTTTTTCCCTCCTCTGCCTCTCTCTTTGAAGAGAGGTGTGGGGAAGCATCTGTCGGTCCCATTGGAGGTGCTCCACGTCCCCAGTGGCCAATTCAGCCTAAACTACGACAACCTGTCCATCAGTCTGTTTTCTAAATTTCATTTCTATCTTGTGTAAAACAAATGTCTCCTAATCACATAAAGCAATCTCCCTTTTGGTGTACAATGTTACTCATCGTAACTGCATGTTTGAAGCTTGGCTATGCCAGCATCCTGATTACAGCCCAAGGGGTAGCCTAATAACCCAAAACTGTGCTAGAGAAGACTACCAGTGGTCATAGCTTATATAGCTGGCATACTTCTGGCCCACGTGATAATACTTTCAAAACCATTATTTTCCCAGTTTATTAGCAAACTATATAACATCTAGGAAAACCAACAATTTTCTAATTTTAAAAAAGCAGAAACTCCTGCATGTGGCTTTAACACACGCACGCGCTCCTGCAAGTAGCAACCCTCTTTTCTTAAAGCGTGCTGTAGGCAGCAGCCCATGGCCTGTTCCCACCCTGTTTCAAGTTATTTCATATGCCAGACCAGAAAAAGCACAGAACTATTGTACAGGCAGGGCTCAGATAACATACTGTTTGTCCAAATATGTTTAGGTGACCTGTTGTAAGACAAGCTTCTCTAGTTCCATTTGGCCTGTGACATTTGTACTGCCACACAGCTGCTTATGTGTTTCATTCCTGTTTCAGGATTTGGCTTTGATGAGCTGTAGGTAAATATCCATAAAGCTAGCATTTTAGCCTCTACATGGTAACCTGCTTGCTGAGAATATACACTGAATGCTATTCTTTAAGTTTATAAATTTCCCAATGTTTAAGAAAAATCGTCACGATCTGCATTCTGTAATTATTTCAAAGACAAACTATGTGATTCCCACCTCTGACATTAGATTCACGAATATCTTTGGAGTTAAAACAAAGGTTACTATATCAACAAGGCATGATGTGCTTTTGCCGAGACAGTCACCTGTTCCATAAATTTACTTTGGCACTTATTTTGGGAAAAAAGGATTAAATAGGTTATGGAAAGGATACACCATTCTACCACCTTAATATTTTTCTGTTCAGCCTGGTGGAAAATAATCTGTAAACCTTTCTGAAGTCATGTTCTTCATGTGACAGCAGCATTTTGACTCCTGCACTCTTTGACTATTTCATTAGATAAATGAAGTGGTTTTACTGTCTGGGTCTTGTCATGTCACAAGAGAGTCCTATTTTTCTTTCTCCCCCTAAAACTTTTACTAATTTTTTTTGGAAGTGGGAGAAGCTCGTGTCTTTTTCACAGGATTCTGTGTTTCCATTCTTGCTCAAGAAGTCCTGCAAGTTTCAGCTTTGGTAGAAAGAGGGTTTTGGCTCTGCTCCCAGCATCCATTCCACATCTCATCCATTAATCTGATTTCTAAACTTGGAAAATTTTTATCTGTTTTATAACCTTACAAAACTTTCTAAAATCCCACTGTCAGTGATGCTTTTGTTTTTTTTTTCCTAGATACTTTTTGCTTTGTAGTTTCTAAGTGGTTAGATTCAAAAGTTGTATAGCATAATGTTGTAGGAGATGTTAGCTGCTAACCAGAAGATGAGGAACTGGAAGGATATCTCCAGTGTCAGCTCCAAGCTAGCTTGCCCTGATAGATCCTGAGAAAGTTAAAGTAATCCCTCTCCCCAAACCCTGTATCTATGTTTAGACCTTGCTATCTATACAGGTATGTCTATGCAAGATAAGTCCTCTGTTAATGTTCTTCTATAATTATAGGATGTTGTCAAAATTAATTATTTATGTGAGTGTTTACAACACCTACCTAAATCTCCATTGTGCTCCATGAAATTTACTGAAATTTAAAACAGTATGGTATGCTTCCTATCAGAAGCAGTGTCTTTCAGGCCATGCTTTTATATTTTGGGTTATTTCTCCCCACTTCTTTTTTCCCAAGAAAGTCAAACATTAACGCTCACTGAGTAAGGGTGCAATAAGGCAATAAGTAAAGAATTGTGTTCCTGAAAGACATTTGCCTTAAAAATACCGACAATAATTATCTTTTTTTGCATCTGTATCATGTTCCTTTGCTAAGCTATATCCCAATTTTATATATATCACTTTATATCATCACATTATGCATGATTTTGTAGATTATATTGTCATCTTTGTTTATTTAAGAAATATTTTAATGTTCAGAATCACCTTTTTAGAATCAAACTTTTTTTACAATAAACTATGGTAACTTTCTTTGTCCTTGGATAATGTACTGCACTTACCTCCTTAAAAGCAGCTACCTTCTGGGATGCTGAAGTCTTGCTAGTAAATCCTGATCTGGATACAAGCCAGAGTTTCTGAGTCCTTGGAAGCACAATTTGGACTGACCAGAAAGGCTGCCGTTTTTCTCTGTGTACTTTGAGTGCCATCATCTCTCACTGAACAATAAAACAGGAAAAAGATGTACATACATTCTCCCTGAGCAATGCAAGAGGATAAATGCAACCCTAGTATCAGCATACAGCGTCAGTGGGATTGTGTCCGTTGGCACCAGGTTGAATTTGACCCTCAACAACATAGAAGCTGCAGAAGGCAGCTTTATGATTTATGTTATGTATTAGTTCTGCATGCTAAACTATCATTACAATTTACCTTTGCAGGCACTAAATCCAGCCACCCACCCTTTTATCAGTGTGATAATAAAAAGAATTAATCACCAATGGCTGATAGAATTTATTTAATTTCTCTGTTTGACTATTTCCTTGACCACAGTATGTGGGAGAAGACCTATGAATCAGAACGTTTGATATTTTGTATTTGTGTCACTTAAAAACATTTAATACAAATCTGGAGAAAGAGAAAGTTTTCTTTTCTTTGAAATACGTAAGCCCTACACCTACTTTGTCAGCACAGCCACTCAGCATCCCCAGGATAAAGATATT
Organism: Ibidorhyncha struthersii; assembly: GCA_013398815.1. Taxonomy (NCBI): domain Eukaryota; kingdom Metazoa; phylum Chordata; class Aves; order Charadriiformes; family Charadriidae; genus Ibidorhyncha; species Ibidorhyncha struthersii. The sequence continues at coordinate 475,244 of VZSZ01012221.1, forward strand.
TATATAATTAGGCACAAAATAAATACATTTTATTTATAATTTTAGTATCCAAATATTTACTAAAGAACACCATGAGCAGGCACGAAAGTGTCATTCTCCCATTGTTATTTGTAGGAAGAGTACAACTTAAATTCTGTTTTAAAGCAGAGCTATCTTGTAATGTACCACATACAGACCAAAACAACTTAGGTAGTTCAAAATAAAGATAAAATTGTGATGATTAATACGTAGTACTTTGGTCATTTCCATTCAGTCAGCTAAAAGTAACTATGTTTCCTCATTAATGACAAACATCTGTTCTTTTCACTACTTGCAGCTCTGCATTCCTTACAAGAATTGATCTATTTTCAGTCACACCTTACTGTAAAATAGCAAGTCAATCCAGACTGAGTTTAGTATCAAACGGGTGAAAAATACTTTCAATATACAAAAGTTAGAGCTAAGAGCTTTTTTCTCTAAATATAGATTAATTGAATAAATAAATATCAAATACAGCTGACTTAACTAATTACATGCTGGAACCTGTAACCTATTGGCTATCGTGAATCCAGTTTTATTTTAACAGCCTCATCAGAGAGAGATATACAATGCTTTCTACATCCTTATATTTCATTCCAGACACAGAAGCCATCCATTTTTTTAGGGCTTTTCATTAACCTATGTAATCAAATGTCTGATAAGCTGCTGGATCAACACCATTAATTCTAGTCCACTCAAAAGTATCTCCAGGGCAGAGATTTCAGGATTATTTTTTCTGAGCATTGGTCTCTACATTCAGTTCTTTCACTAATTTCTGTTTGCCACTGTTTTGATCTTTTAGACGTCAGTAACTGCATCTCATAAATGGTTATGCCGATTCTGGCATGACGGTACTTTCTCTTATTGTTGACACTTCACAGTATTCTTTCTATTTTATATTTAATTGCCTGATTATGGCCATCTCTGTTCCCTAATCTTAATTGCATGGTCTGCACTGGCTAGCCCCTTAATTAGACAAGGCACAGGTATTCAGGTGCTCAAGGTTTGGTCCCAGTCCTGAGTCAGGGCAAACTCAGTTTACTTTAGGCTGACAACCCATCACTTTAAAGATCTCAGTTTTTTAATATTTTCTATCATATCTCAGTTTCTTGAAACAATAAGTCTGAATTCTTGCTGAAAAATGCTCTTCATAGGTAATATTTAATGTATGAATTATACATGTTATGATGCAATGCTCATATCAAACATAGAATTTAAAATAAGTAACCATCACTCCATACTTAAATCAACAAAAACAATAAAAGTATTAATAAACTTATTGTATTGATTCATGTTATATTATTTTTATTGTAGGAAATTGCTCAGACAGTAGGCCTATCAAATGTCTCTAAGCATAATATACTAAATTTTAAAAACTGTATATTTACATAATTATATAGCCACATTTTACTAACCAGTGAATAAGATTAGAAGTACCTTCTTTCTTTGGTTAGTTATTTTCCATTATTAAAATCATGACATTTCAGTCATTCTCTCTCACTTGTTTTCATTTAAAAGCAGAAGTTAATTTTTCTTTTAGTTGGGGAATTCGGATCATTAAAGGACATATCTCAATATTTTGGGCCTAATGAGTTGTGAAGAAAATGTCCTATGCTGAGGCTCAGTAAGTGCCAAATTTTGTACATGGAACAGCTTAACAGACAAGTATTTTTTCACCTTTATTAATTTAGCGTTTTTCAGAGCTGTTGTGACTTTCTATTAACGAGCAATCAAATAGCAACATTTAAAAAGGTGAGATTGACAGCTGCCATTCCTGCCTTCAAAAGCTAAAATATTTTGCAAAATTGCTGCTTTGTGTGTGTGTGCGTCTATTAAATAGTTCCACTAGGTGGTGCTTGAAATAAGCTCCCCCGGTGTGACTCGCTCAGCGTTGCCAAGCCCATCTCAGAAATCTTGGGGCAGCTGGAAATTATTGTGGCTGTGAAATGTTAAACTATAATTCATTAGTCAAAACTCCAACAGGAATATTCTTGGCAACAGGAATAAGATTGCTATCCAAGTGCTTGGGTTCCTCCTTTTCCAAAATTGAGTTTTCTGTTTCAGAAGTAAAACTAGGTGTTCACCATTGTGGAGATGTACTGCTCTCCATTATAAATTTCCGTGTTTCTTCACTTCTGGTATTCTCAAAATAGATCATTTTCCATTAATAATTTTGGCATTTGAAGAAGAAGTTTATGTCCAGACTCAAAGTGATTTGGTAAGTAGTTCTTTAAATATAATAAATAAAGACGAAGCTTGGCATTACCCAAGTGCTTCATCAGTCCTGAAAGGAGTTTAGCTTCCAGGAAGAAATGAAGGAAGACTGTTGCGATGCCGGGGCAAGGGGCAGGAAGGCACGTATGGCCAGTTTTGCAGGTATGAGTTACGGCCACTGTGCCAAATTCCTCGTGGAGACCAAGGCTTGTTTTCTCAGATTATTCTTTAGCCGTTTGCTATGCAAGCACTCTTCCTAATGTAAACCAACTTGTTCAGAGCTTTGAAAAAAGCACAGCTGCTACAGACTTCTCGGTCAGCTGTGCATTAGCCAGTTCCCTGGTAATTCCCCTGCCTTTCGATCTGACAGTACAAGCTTCTAGCATAATTATTTGTTCCTGACATTGCTTCTCTATCAAAGAGGGTGTGAGCCCTGTCAAACACCTGCCCAGCGCCCCAGTGGGAGTTCTGGGGCCCTTCCAGCTGCCAGGAGAAGCTCTGACACCTTCAGCCCTCAGGCCACAACGATGTCCTCTCCCTCTGCTTTGAAGGTGAAATTTTGGTGATCCAGGCTTCACTCGGCACGTGGTTTTGAGGGAAGTGCCCCTCAAAAGGCATTTCTCTGGTAGGAGAACAAACTCTTCTAACCCATATGGCGAGAGGGGAATAGACGGATGTGAGGGAGGAAACACAATGAACATGTTCCTTATCCTTTTTGCTTGCCTACAGTGGCAGGCAGGTGGCCGAGGGCAGCTGCCTGGGCTGTACCCGTGCAGTGCTGACACTCACACAGCCCATGCAAGTCTTGCCCGAGAAGCAGGCTAGCAAAGGTGAGACCCATGAGAGGGCTCTGATGGCCAGGGCAGGGCTAGGAGGGCTTCAGTTCTGGGGTGAGGGAGCTGGAGAGCTGAAGCGGGGGAGCCTGGTGGGAAAGTGAAGGCAATACTGAGGGCTGGGGAGGAATCAGAGGTGCTGCACCAGCAGCTATTGAGGATTAGGAAACTGGAAGTAACCACACTTGGAATAGTTTAAAAGACACAGGACAAATTTAGAGTAAGCCAGGTTTCTGTTATTCATAGAAAAAATGTTTAAAATTACTGTTGAGGCAGGGTATGAAGGAAAAGCACGTGTGAATTGCCAGCAGAAGAGACTCTGGATACTCTATTATAAAAGTCTCTAAAGGGTGCACATATAAACCCAGAGAATTCAGGCCTAGTTATTGATAAATGCACTGCAGCCACATGTAGTGTGTCATTTAGGTGTCATGAAAAGTCTGGTTCGCTCACAGTCAAAGCATAAAGGCTCTTTTCACCACAAGGGTGGGAAGCAGAGCAAGATACATAAACTAGGGTGATGTACATGAGAAACTAATCTTTCACCCTTAGTATGCCTACATCATGTCAGCTATTTTTCATCTTTAAAACATAGTCTATGAAGAAACAGCCTAAGGATATTGATCTTGCAGAAAAAAAGTAGTATTTAGGTCACTGGAAAGATATAGAGAAGAAATTAATCATAAACTCAGCACTTTGTGCAAAGGTGATTTATAGCACATGAAAAAACAGGTTTAATTATCTGTGCTGTATCTTAGAATAATGCTGATATCAGTAATCTGAAATATGCAGATTAGAAAATGTTAGTGCAACCCTCAATTAATATGAAGGTGATAGTTCAATGGCTTTCTCTTTTTTTTTTTGTTATTGTAGTTCTGAAATGGATACACAAGTTTTATATGTGTACTATTTTATTTCTTCAGTTTGTTGTTGCTGCTAAAGTTTAACAACAGTTTTATTTTTGTATCTGAGTATCTTCATTTTTCAATACACATACTGCCAAAAATTAAATTATTTTCTTTAAACCAGAAGTTACATTTGGGTTGATCAGGTGAGTTGATTTTATTCTTTACTGAGTTTATGTATTTATTAAATGGGGGGGGGGCAACCCCCTAATTCTTATTTTACCACTTCTGTTTCATTTTCATGGCTAGAGAGGAGACTGCTAAAATATTTGTGCAGATGATGTCAGTGGCAGAATCACCAGAAGAACCACCAACCAGCGATGCGCGAGTCTGCTGCATAGGCAGGGCCAGAACTGTAGGCGGTCAATCTCAGCAGAGAGCCAAGAAAGAAGCCCTTGGCTCTGTGAGTCCTCAAAGACAGAGGGAGCTACTGCCCGTGCCCGGTTCAGGATAAAGCATCTCCAAATCCAGAGGCAGAAGGAACATACTCTCATCTTTGAGCTTTAACATTGCACTTATTGTTATCAGCTGTAATACAGTTTGAAGAGAGAGAATTCAGGTTCAAGAGCTGACAAAGTACTGAGTGGATAGTATTCGCCTTGGTAGGACCTCAGCTGGGAATAGGAAAGAGTTAACTTCTATGTCAGTGGCTTAAGGTTATGTAAATTTTTATTTGATTAAAAAAGTGGCTTAGTTAGTTTGTAATTATTTCTTGTAAAAACAACTAAAAGCAATAGCTAAGTTTCAGGATCAAAATAAGAAAATACGGCTGTTTTAGCACTTAATGCTAAGGTAGGACAAGTGATGTTTTCTTCAGTAAGTTTGTAAATTTTCTAATGCAAGCTTGCTAGAAAAATGCTTCAGTTAAGTAAGGAATTTTTTCCCCCTGCCATGTTCTGAAATTACTATTAGTTTTAAACTAGGCCAAATTCATTCTTAGTGTAACTCCACATAGCTGAGCGATGACGGTATTTGAGAAACGTTTTCTGGGGCAATCTGTAAGACAGAAAGTATAGTTCAGAGAGAAGTCAGTCTGAGGGCAGAACTGCAGAAGTATACCATGATAGGAAGCCAGACCAACACAGACGTTCTCAAGGGGAAGAAAAATTCTTTGCTTTGCAGGCTTTTTAAAAGCTAGTGAAATAGCAGGTAAAGATGTCCTAAAAGCATCATTTCTGTAGTTTTTCAACAGGCTTTCTCACAGAATGAAGATGATTAAAGAGGATGAATAAGCATGGGTTTTGCTATGAATTAAACGTTGAGTATGTAAAGAAAACAAGAAAACAAGCAAACAAAAAGCTACAGTGAATGGCTCTTTCTCCAAAAAGGAGGTTAGTTACAGTCCATCCCAGGGATCTCTGTTAAAACCATATTATTTTTGTTTGGAAGCAAAACCTTTTACCCATCTAGTCTAAAAATAGGCTAATATGAGATGGAAATAACTCTGTCAGAAATCAAAGATGAGATGCCTTACTCCTTTGCAACAAGACCGAGTTCACTGATAACTATCCTGAGATAGAGTACAGTATGTGCTCTGTTTTGTGGTTACGTTGGCTTCCCAGATACATATCAAATACCATTTATTTCTATGCAATTGGTCACACTCATTTAGGATTGTCACATTCACTTCACACTTCCAAAACGTGTCACTGGCAACTAAAATATCAGTATGTCTGCCTAGCTTACTCTCATGGATCATTAGCCAACAGTCTCCCCCTTGCAGCGCAACCTTTCTCTGCTTCCTCTTTGATGCCGTAGCAAATGTCATCTCTCTGCCTGTCATTTTGGCTATACCTGAACATCTGTCAGGCTCCTCTGTATCTCCATCCCTAGTTCATACCTCTTTTTTTACTAATTCCCTCTGCATAACCTGTCCAGGATAGAATTCTCTTTGTCTACTTGCAAAAGTGAATTTTTCATTTATGTTATGATTTCTTGAGACCTTTTTCTGGTCTTGTCAAAATCAGTCTTGCCCTGCTCACACCTACGCATGAAGACTGCTTTTTGTGCACATCTGAAAGCATTAGCTCTCTGTGTGCATCCTTATATATTCCTCTGTTACATCAAACCTAAGATACTTGTCCTCAAATCAAAGCACTTTTTACTGTTGCCGTCTAACCTATGGCTCCAGCTGTTCTTTAGCAGTGAGTTAGAATTAGGTGCAGCCCCATTTTTGCCCTCACTGCTGGGAAAAGCTCCACAAAAGGAGTTTTCTCCTTTCAGTCCCTCCTTGAAGCTCTTCTCTGGGACATTTCCAGGCTTCTCAAGGCCTAGGTTGGAGACATGCCATAATTTAGGCTTATTGTTTTGACCAGTATGGTTTCAGTTTTCTTATGCTTTGTCTAACTATGTCCTTTTGTGTCTTTTTTATATGTAGATGCAGGCTGCCCGAGGCCAGGGACCAACTTGTTCTGTGTCTCCACAGAACCTAGGAGAATAGGGTGGTGCAGTAACATCAACCATAGTAGTAATACCATCAATCCATTCATTATATTATTCATCTCACATGTTTTTTTAGGAATGACAGATGGTTAACCACATCATGAAACTACCTTCTCAGTCCTTCTGTGCTCATGCCATTCATTTAATTTCGATTGTATGATCCCAAGTTCCCCTGCCTGGACAGCTGAAAGGACATCACAGGGAAGGACTATTGCAGTACCTAAGGATAGTTCTGTCCTGGCTATCTTCATGCACTAAAAGAAAGGAAAAATTTGACAGAAGATAGAAGTGGCTGTAGTATATTTCCTGTAATGGTGCCACTATAGAAACTCTGAATATGATTAGTATGGGCAATACAGACAGCATCATCATTCCTTTTTAGTTGGATTCACTGAAGAAACAACAAAAGAATCAAGAATAAAACACCTAATTAATTTAGTAACTCAGCTGAGTCAGTGAATATCCAGTGATTGCCAACCTGGATTAAAGTTCATATGTCATTCAAGAACTCAAATATTGTTTCACTTGGCAGGCAAGGGTCTAAGCAAACAGGATTTCACTGAAGGTAGCAAGGAAAGATGATGCAATGTGGTTATTTATTAGCTTTGGTTTTACTGTCAGGGAGATGGGCAAATAATGCCCTAATGCTTAGAATTTCAATGGGTCAAGCTATTTGCACTGCTTAGTCTCTGATCAACTTCTTTATAAGTTCCTAGAGATAAGCTTCTCAATAAACATAACAATTTTCGGAAGTCCTTTGCTGTCTTTTGGTACTTTGTGCCCATTTAAGCACTTTTGAAAATCAAGCCATTCATTTAGGTTTGGCAGTAAAACTGCTCAGAACCACTTCTTTTCAGAAGATACTCCTCATTTAAACTCAAAGCTTTCACAGAGATCTACCAATTTGGATTGATTTTTTTCCTGAAATGTCCCATGTTGACTGTCTAGTCACTGCAAGTGCAATATCTAACTATACATCTGACATATCTAACTGACATCTGACATTTTAAATACAAACCTAAATATTTTGACACAGTATGCTCTCATAGGTTTTGGTTTTTACAGTATAAAATGAAAGCAAATTTCATAATTATGGAATGCAGTAAGTGGATGGTTGTCCTCTGGGCAGATTTATTTCCATACCTAGCTTAAACTGGTTATTTAAAAAAGCCCTTGTTCTCAGTTTTAAAAAATAACAATTTAAAACTAATTAGCCTTCTTAAAAAGCAACTTTACTGGGGAAAAAAATACTGAGGGTGAGATGTTGGACCCACTCTTGGAACCTGCATTCCATTTGACTAGAAGAAATTAATTTTGATAGTGGTGCATACCACTCTTACTTTCGCAATGCCCAGAAGACACGGGTGTCATCACATCTATACTGATTCGCCCTGCCCACTTTCCTCTGCAATCCTTCCTGCAAATATGAGCCAGAATTTGCTGACAGGTCTTGACAGCGTCAGTACACCTTATCTACGATGACATATGGCTCTTTATGCTACACACCTCACATGTAGAAGTAATGCAAACCCAATGCAGACTTGCCCTGACTGTGCCTTTGCAACATTTCATTGGTCGTCTTGTCCGACAAACCATGTGTTTTAACAGGCTGTAGAAAATGGGAGATCTCTTATCCAATATGTTTCTTTATTTGCCTGGATCAATGTAAAAATTTGAAGGAACATTGCTTCAATGTTGGCTGTTTGGTACCAATCTAAGGCTTTGTTAGATTTTACCATTAAGACAATGTGTGTGAATTAAGGCATTGGATGTTGTAACTTTAAGTTTTTCAAGGTTTTCAGGCATTAGCATTGCTTTCTGTAAGCTTTATAAAGTGATAGACTCTTTTAAATCAGTGCCAAAACTCCTATCATCTGCCATTTTAAATACAGCAGGTGGGATTAAGGCTACTCAAGTGATACAGCAAATCCTATTAAAGACATTTAGGTTAGACTTTTAATGTTACTTAGGTACCTAATTCTCCTTTTATCCGAGTTAAGATGAGGTGCATTAATAAATTTGCCACTTTGGGTCTTAGGAGCTTTTGAAAATCCCACCCACCAACATCTGATCCACCATTTTGCATATGACTTACGGACCTGATTTCCTAAGGAAATAAAGGAGATCACATTGCCTGCCCATCTGTCTGTCCATCAGTCAGTTTCTGATCTGTCTCTCCCCCTCAAAGTTTTTGAACCTGACAGATAATGTTGACTACATTTGACAGAAAGGCAAGGGCCCAAAGGTATTAAGTCTTTACAAGGTATAAGGACTGGAGAAAGGGCAGAGACGAATTTTTCTCTCCTCTCAAGAGCCACAGCATGAGCTCAGCTGTCCTCACTTCTCTCTTGTCGGCTCAGGTTCACCGGTCAGCATGTGTGTGGGTCACAGCCAGCACAGCACCACCGTCTGCCAGACGGAGGGTCTGACTTTGGCTCCAGGAACAAACTGCACGGAGAAGGCAGCTGGCACTACTCTGCTGAGGATGGTGGAGGAACTTGAAACACAGGTCCACTGGAAACTAGGCCACATTGGTTTCATCGTCTGAAAACAGTCACTTGCTAACTTCCAGTGGCCAACAGTGAACTGTAGCTGCTCAACACAGCTTCTGGAGAAAAGCTCTTGAAAACAACATATTTCCTCTGAAAGGGGATTGACAGAATTTCTTTAAAACTAGTTGTTCTCTGGACCTCCAAAATTTTGCTGTCTTGCAAAGGGGAAAAAAAGTGACATGTCCTAGTGCCAGCAGCAGTACTGAAGAGCCTACCCTGGTGCCTACCCTGGAGAACGTTCTCCAGTCTAGATTGGCTCTGTGACATGCCGCCAGCAGGAGATGCACTGTCACGTAGTCTAGGTTCACACTGGACAGTATTTCTCATGCCCCAGGTTTACCTCATCTCGATCCCAGGTGATCAGCTGCCAGGACTGGCAATTTATCCGCAGGCTGTGGCTCTAAGTTGACTTCTCACACTTGGGCTCTTTTGTAAATGAAATATTAATGCCCAGGCCCATGAAGCCTTATGTCGTCAAGGCAGTGGACAACGCTACTACATGCTCAATAAAAGTACATTCTGAAAGTCAGTAGAGACAATTGACCTTCAGCTGGAAACAGAGAAGCTGATGTTAAATGAAATTAGGCTGTCAGTGGCTCATCTTAAAGATTTTTTTGTGTTGAGACAGTACCATTTGGAGGCAGCATAGACCAGTTTTTAATCCAGTACGTGGAAGGAAAAATAGGATAGAGGAGCAGCTATTTTTCTCATGTACTCAAAAGAATCATAGGATCATAGAGTTGTTGAGGTTGGAAGAGACCTTTAAGATCATCCAGTCCAACCATTATCCTAACCTGACAAAAACCACTTCTAAACCATGTCCCCAAGTATCACGTCTACCCTTTTTTTAAACACCTCCAGGGATGGCAAATCTACCACCTCCTGGGCAGCGTATTCCAATGTTGGACAACCCTTTCAGTGAAGAAATTTTTCCTAATATCCAACCTAAACCTCGCCTGTCTTAACCTGAACCCATAATACATTTGTAAACCCATAATATTTGTAAAGAGTATTTATAGAACTGTAACCAGTGCTGTACCTATCTGGAATCAACCTTTTTTTTTTTCCAGTAAAGACACAGCACTTACTGATGCCTGATTTTTATCTCAGTATCTAAAGCATGACAAGGTAAATTATTTTTATTCACTTGAAGTAAAAGGCAATAATGCAATATATTCCTTTTCACCTCACAAACATGTTTAACAGTAAGGACAAGGTCCGGGGAATATCTGCTGCATTGATGCTTAAAGAGATGTGAGGGCTTAAGTTACTGGTTTAGTCCAGGCATAATGTAAGCGATGCATAGATTCTACATAGCAGTTTGTTCTAGGGGCCTGATTCTGGTCATAGCACTTATGATTTGGTGGTCCAAAGCTTGTCTGGTGAGAAGGTGCCCATTGTTTCAAATAGGATGGTGGTTTGGTTACATTTATTTGGCTTGATGTATCCTAGAGCTGCTTGCTAAAATATCTACTAACAGAATCAATTAACAGCATGATTTTAAAAATAAATAAATCTGGGTTTCACAAGAGAAAATACTTATATTTTTCAAAACGGAATAAGAAAAAAAGAAATTGCAATACTGCATTTTCTGCATTGTAAAAGGAATCATTGTAATTTTAGATACAGCATAATGTCTGCTTACTGCAAGAATTTATCTGTACAGGAATATTCTTGTATAAAATTCCCAACAATATCAGTAGCAGCAGACTATAGCTTAATGCGTATCTCAGTGTTTTCCATAAAAAAACTCTATCTTTCCCCTCCACATAACTTAGGAAGAATGACTGTGTTGTGCTTCTCTCATTCTTCTACAGTATAATATACTGCATTCTCTCCTATTTAGAATCAGAATGACAGCTGCATAAATTAATCAGAAGATATGATTTATTTAAAGCATAGGCAAAATAAAAACCTAAACCCTAATAAAATGCAAGACCCAAAGAAAAGTTTGCATTTAGTTTACTGAGGTATATAGTATTATAGTAGATACAAAACTAAAAGAAGAACAGGAAAATACGTCAGATTATCTGGTATGGAAGTGAAAGGTAACCATGAATGCTTACCTTTGCATTTCTGCATGCACAAATGTGTTCATGGTGCATAGATTTTTGCAGTATTTGCAGGTGCCCTTTTCAATGTTGAGTTTTTATTTACAGGCTTCAGCTTGCAAATGGTTTTCCCAGTGTCTCAAAGAAACAAGGCTGTATATTCTCATGTGAAAAGCACACAGTAGGTCTGACTCCGCTTTACTCAGAATCTTTAAACTTCTCAGATTTCTGATGGAGGTTAATTTCTTCAAAGTTTCACGACCTCCACTGAATAAAATTTATCATGTACTAATTAATTCCCTGGAAATTGCTTTTAGTAGTCTTTGCAGTGCCATCTTATTTGCCAAAACCATTATTTATTTTTTTCTGTGACTCTGTTTACAAATAGATCAGATCAATGAAAATCACATCAATGCAAATCTCATCAATGTCATCCTTACTTCCACAGCATGGTAATCAACAGTATTCATTGATCACCAGAGAAAATGCAGACCTGTTGAGGATATAAAATTAACCATTATTTTTTTCTGGGGTTACTGAGCTGAACAGCACTGCAGTTAATTTCATTTCTAAGGTTTAAATTTCTACAGCAGTGGTTCTCAAGTTTTTCCACTCCTGAAGCCCCTTCACTCTTCATCTTCCAGGCCCCTTCTCATTTACCTGGAATCTAACTCAGACCCCTACCCCATTTAGCAATGAGCCTGATACAGGGTGGGTTTGGGTGGACAAGCTGATGATAATAAAATTCTGATTACGAACATTTCAAAGCTGCTGAACAGTACAGAGGCAATGTTTATCTAACAGTTCACTTGTTCCCTGTTCCATTTTATTACAGCGTGAGCAGAATTGCACCCTCCTGTTTGAGAATTATGAAGTACTGTATTTCAGGACCAAATCAGTGAAGAACATCAGGTGCCATAGATAAGAATCAGGTTTCTATTAGGTACTTAAATCCCAATAGCTATGTCTTATAGCTGCTTGTGTGAGCTGTCTAACCAAACAGCAAGGACTGCATTTAATGAATGCCGAGAATTTTTCAGTTCTTACAGTGCTAAGTAAATCAGTACATACTTCACATATAAAACCCAGTTGGGTCCAGAAACTGGTTCAAAAATAGGCTTTTTGTCAGGTGACTGATCAGGAAAAGGTATGGGGGGGGGAAGAGCGAGAGAAAAAAAAAAAGGAAACCCCAGAAGCTTTTGAGGCAACCATTTCGTATTGTTTTTTCCTTCTTTATAAGGTCAGATTTATAAATGGTAAAAAAATCAGAAGCTTCTGTATGAAATATTTTTGCTCACAGTAAAAGAATGATTAGTAACTTAAAGACTGTGGCTTGACTACACTTCAGTTCTAAAAATGCTTTCTATATATATTTTATTTACAGTATTTAAAATCTTGTGGGATTAGACAATTAGAATTCTTACATATTATAGGCTTATATAGTCTGTGTTTATATAATTTATTAAGGCTGCTTCTAATGTATAAAGATCATGCTCATTTTTCAAGCTTTTCCTCTAGAAATAACTTAATTGGAACTAGAATAACTTAAGTTTGTTCAAAATCTGTATTATAAATTGGATCTCTAGTTATAAATCACTGCTGAGCTTCACTGGTTGTAATCTCCATCTATGTTTACTGTCAACAGTACCAATGTTCTCTTATTATTTTCTTCCTATTTTTTCCAGAGACAAAAACCTTTGTGAGAGGTACACTTCTGTCTTTAGATAGAACACAGTGTTTTAATTCAAAAGTAAACTTATTTAGTACATATATTACAGTACTTTCTATGTATTAAGTTATATTTAATACATTTCTTATTTGTAATTAAGTTTGTCAACAATTGCTGCAAATAACTACTATAGATGTTTTATTTTTCCCAAAATGTCCCCTTTTCAAAAGACAAAAATAACATTTTTCTGTGCCTTTGAGATTTTCATGCCTCATGCAGGCTTCCAACACAACAGTAATGTTTATTCAATGACAGGAGAACTGTTTGTCAGTCCCTCCTTCTGGATATCTTTGTATATTACTTGTAAAATATATAAACAGTTCTTGGAGCAGGATCATGAACCAAAGTTCCTACTCCTATAGCTATTTAGTACTCTGGTTGCTATGCTACCTTGTCAGGTTCATCTTCTTATGCCCTAAACCCCAAATAATCCTAATGAATGATGTGTACTATAGCTAAGGGACAGACCGTTCTCGTAGTATTCTTTTATACTATTTAAGGCATGTTTTTTGGACACAAGGTTTTGGAAGCAGAGGGAGGAATCAAACTGGAAGTTTTACAGTCCTGGCAAATGTTGTAACCATCAAGTTGGCATTAATATGAAACAACACATCCCCTTCTTCAGTGACTGTTTTAATGACAGAAATTGATTTCCTTGTTTGTTTGTTTTTTTCTTTTTGAGATATTTCAGTGCATAATTCCAGCACAGGACTCCAAGATGGGCACATCTTGAGAGCACAGAGTCAGCACCTAACTCTCTGGCTAGTAAAACTCTAATTAAGAGTCATCTTCCCAGGCAAAAATTTGTTAAGTCAGGGCATTGGATACTGCTTCTGTGCCAGGGCTTGTATTTAATACCCTGTGTATCCTGCTGCATACCATAGACAGGACTAAAAAGTCGACATTTGCAGAGTGCAATCAAGTTCAGTACAAGACAACAAAGAACCACACCTTGAAACAACAGGCTTTGGTTGAGCGCTTGGCATTAAAGGTAAAGGAAAGGGGAGGAAAGACAAGGCATATGAATGCACAAATATTCACCCTATCAGTTCTGCTTGTTGATTTTGCTTGCAGCTTTCCAGCGGCAGTCTGCCCCAGCAACCTGAGTTAGCATCTTTTGTCACTCGCATTCTTACACAGTGGAAATGTTGACAAGCTGCAAAAGCAACAAAAAATGGTGAGCAGAGGTCCCAGGGAGGGACACTGCAGCCAGCCAGAACAAGCACACGGTCACAGACAGAAGTTGTGAAACATGCAGATGCAGGGAATAACAAGAAGTTTTCTGAAGAGCTGTTGTTTGCTGGTTTGGTTTTTTTTTTGCCTCCTTCTCACTACCAGTGTACAGAAGCTCTTCAATGAAAACCCAGTGAAATTAGTTAGAAAAATTTCAGCTATAAATGAGTGATAGGTGGAAAACTGTGAAAGGTGAAATTAAAGCCTGAAGTATTTAATTAAACATACAGCTGATGGGTAAATCCTTCCCCATATGTGTGGGCGCAGATTTATTTGAAAGGTGGAAGAGACGAGGGTTAAGGAACCTATACAAGTCTTTCCTCTCTTTAAACACATATAATGTGATGCGTATTCTCCCAGCCACCTGACGGGACTGGGACTAGCTAGCCCTTTTTGCTTCCATAACATGCCCAGACTTCGAGGGGATGCCCACAAATCTGACAGTAAATAAACCATCACTTCTGCAAATGGTTTGGTGCAAATGATTCATACTCTTGCTACAGCAAGACACCAGGATAAAAGTCTTTCCCCTTCATCACTCACCCAGTCCTTAAGCTACCCTGCCAGTTCCTGATCATGAACGTTTTTCATCATCTCTTCACACACCAAGGATTGTGGTGTCTTACAGAGCTGAATAAACTAGATATAATTTAACTAGAAGCTTGGGCTGTGCTTATACTACGCTTTCCCCCCCTTATTTTTACACCAAGATGGTTTTGCAAATAATCTATGGTGCTGTAAAAGGAAAGCCAAGCTCTCTGCCAGTGTACCTACCATCTATATTATATTATATTATATTATATATTATATTATAGAGCAAGACTTTTAAAGGCTATTGCTAAGCTGCTGAGTCACCAGCCAACCCTGCTAGACAGTGTATTATAAACTTTGAGGTGTAGTACAATAGGAAAAGCTTTGCCAAAGTTTTGAGCAATGCTATCTGCACCAGTGAGCAGACAGACAAGAAGGACAGATCACAGCAAAAAACAGAAAGCATTTACTGCAACGAGACCTGTTACACATTGGGGTTTAAGTTTCATTGAAAGGCTGATATCTTCAGCACTAGTATGTGCTGTACTGAGTTGTTCCTACAGTATTGATTCAGAGAAGGATGCCAACTACTATATACATTTCTTTTCTGTACAAAATGGTTAGCCTTCAGTACAGTAATGGGTTCTCAATTCAATTTTGCATAGTTTGAAAGATTTATTTCTTCCACAGTAGTATTCCAAAGTACTTTATGTGAACAGACTCCCATGACAAACTGGGGGTCCCACTGATTTGATTGTCTGCTCTGGATTTCACTGGAAGCTTGCATTTGTGCAGGAGTTTGCTTGTACGGAACTGGGGTTTTGTACACGTACATAATAAATAACAGAGTCATAAATAACATTTTTTTCCATGTGACATGCAATTTCATGCCTCTCTAGTTAATAAATAGTAATGTAATTCTTCCCAAATGCCTGTCCATCGAGGAATATGTCATAAGCTTGAAGAAGAAACACTTGAACTTAATATTTTTTTGGTAGAGTAGATTTATTTTGTTTTAGCTGTGGATGCTTCTTTGAGGAGAAGCGCAAGAGCAAAGAGCAAGCCATCTGGCACCCTGTAGAACAGCTCTCCCAATTATTGTCTTGATTTCCTGACTCACACCTCTACGCTTACATTTTTGAAATATGTGAATTCTTAGTAAAAAATCAAAGATCTGAAAATGAAACATTGCATGATGGCTTTCTCTGCACAAGTTTAAGCAAGTTAACTGGAACTTAATTTATAGAGATGCTGACTACCTGCTATCCTCGCTGACTACCTGCTGTCCTCTCTGACTGAAATTAAGTGTTCACCATCTATGAAAGTCAAACTCTTAATCTTTATCCTGTTGAAATCTGTGTGCCAAAGCTAGCTTAGATGCATGTGTGTGAAAGACAAGGTCCTTCTATTTGTCCATATCATGCTCAGAAAGAACATACAACTACTGCTGTAGCGTTGAAACTCGAAAACCTTTTGATTTTTTATAGTGTCCTGTAAAAAAAAAAGAGCACAGACTCATGCTCGTTAAGGAAAAAGACTTCAGTGTTGAGCTTTCTTTTCCATTTGCTCCTGAAGCTTTGCTACGGATGTACTACTAACTTTCACAGCTCCTACTCCCTGAGCTTTCTGAACTTAGAATCATAGAATCATTTAGTTTGGAAAAGACCTTTAAGATCATCAAGTCTAACCGTAAACCTAACAATCCCAAGTCCACCACTAAACTATGTCCCACATCTACACTTTAGCCAGGATGATTGTTAGGATTCCCTTGCACTGAGTACTACGGAAATACACAACAAATTTCTTTCAGTAGCTTCAGGATTTCACCCATACACAGTATATCAGGAGGCTGAAATCTTTGTAACATGTGCCCTGTTCTCAGTTTACTTAACCAAAGGACTATTTTTAACTTACAGATACTTTTTAATGCCTTAGACACATCCCATAATAGAATAGTTACATATTTTCTTATTATATACAGTGTATCAGAAAGGTGATTTCTGAGTTGTAAGAAAAAAACAATCTCAGTGTAAATGCTTTTCACATGTCTTTGACTGGAAAAAATACCTTTTGAGTCACAGATAATGTATACAAACTCTCTGAAAAAACATGAAGTCTGCCTGCAACATCAGCCTGTGACCCAAGACTTTATTTCCGGGCCAAGTGCTGCATACCCACTTATGCTGCATACCCAAAGCCGTTCTGCCCATTTTGCAAATGAGCTTAGGGGATCTTTGGTGCAACTGGCGAGTGGATGGGAATTTGGAGGGCAGACTGCAAGTCTTCATGTGTGACGACAAGAAAAGAAAAAACAGCTTAAGCAGATAAAGGTGAATTCTTTAAACTCCAGAAAGGTTTTGTTCCTGTCACATTTTCTATACATATACATACACATACATGTATACAAAATGGACATGTATGTGATTTTACAGTCAGTCTAAGATAGTTGCTTAAACAACCCTTGAACCACAATCCACTGGCCACAGAAAACCTGTTTAAGTTATGATATAGGTTTTACACAAATGCAAAGCTTCTGCTAAAGGAGGGCAAATTCCAGCTATCTGGGAAAAGTCTGTTTGTCACAGGAATACACCAAAACAGAACATCTAACAGATATTGCCACAATTTCAAGTCTTTGTTGTAGCAGTAACCATCATAGTCCAAGGACACACACAAGGCAAAGATTACAAACAGTCATATTTTATTTAGACAGAGCTTTCAGGTGCTTGAGCTCTTCTCCACATGTAATTAAACAAAACAAAAGCTTTACCTACAAGTCTTGTCTTGCAACAGGTCTTAACTGCTTTGGTGAAGGGTCAAGTATTTCATATGTTGGCTCCTCTGTGCGAAGCCCCGATGATATCACATCTTCACTGTAAGAGACAGGAGCTCACGTTAGTGTTACAAATTCAGTCTCACTTGTGGAATTTTTAATAGAAACCTTAAATTATGGGTTTTTTTTAGTTTTTTTTTTTAATAGAAACCTTTTGCTCAGCTGAAGGGTATAATAAAAGGTATCTGTATTTTCTCACCCTTTGTGTTTTACAGACAAAACTCTAAGTTGCAAGAACACTGAGATAGTGAAACTAAGTGTTCAAAAGTTAGGAAGTGGCATTTAAAAGCATTGTATGACCTTGCTGTGATATCCCTTTGTGGTTGTCCTGCCACCCGTGGTTGGCTTACACGTTTGCATGCCATTTTTCCCATGGACGTTCTGTCTAGCTCTGTCCAAAACCAAAAGTTTTAGCACAACCCGCTGCTACCGCCCTCTCCACATTCTGTTCTCTTTGTTTCTTCTTGTATTTCCAGCTTGCTGCTTCTTCTTGATCTGGGGCACCTCCATACTTCCTCACACCTTCCTCCTCCCTGCTGTTCTACATGTCCACCTCTACATACTCTTGACCACAACACCCATCTGTTTCCCAGTTTTTATCCTTTGCTGCAACACTTTCCCCCCTGCAAGTGCATCTTTCCTGTTCAGTCCCTTGAGTTCCAGCTTTAATCTTTTTTTTCGGCATGATTATTCACATTCCTCCCACTCTTTACCTGTATGCATTTAGTTAGGCAGATTTATTTTAACATTTGTAAAACTGAGGGCGGATTTCAGCAGTATGTAGAAAGAAATGGCTAGTTATGACCAAAAGGCCGATCAAAAAGTGAGTATTAAGTGTACATATAGAAAGCAAGAGAAGATAACCTGGAACAAAGTTTTGTAAACCTTTTAATAGGCCTAAGTACGCCTTATAAATTGTATGTTAAATGAAGTAAGGGTTTTAGCCTAAGTAGGCCAGAGAGATCTCAAAGGAAACCTCATCAAAGGAAATGGTTATAATAAAAATACTAATAGCAGCAATGAACTCCTCACCTTCGATAACTGAACCCAGTGTTGGACAGCAAAGTTGGACTAAAGCTGAATTCGATTTCACCATCCTTTCTCCAGACAGAACGGATCTATTTCTATTACCCCATATTCACGTTAACGATTAGGTGCTCCACGGCAGTTTTCCACCAACACCGACCTCTCCTTTGCACAGCAGCTCCCGGCTGCAACGAAGCTGCAGCTTTTGGGCATTCCGCATCTGAAGATGGATTATTTTGGCCTAAAAGGCGGGGGGAGGGTGAGGAGACACCACCCTCGGCGCCTGTCAGGGCTGGGGGACGAGCAGCCTGAGGCGGCCGCCGCGCTGCGGGGCACCTCCCGCCCCCGCCCGGGCAGCGGCGCGGCGGGGCCGGACAGGGCCGCCGGGTCTCCCGCTCCGGGGAGGAGCGGGCACAGCTCCTTTTTGGACCTGCAAACGAAAAGCGGGCTTAAAGCGTAAAATTCCCCAAACTGGTGAAGTCCCCAAAAGTGGAAAAGCAAACCCAGAACACCAACCGTGGCGGCCGGGCCGGCTGGGGACGCAGCACACCTGCCTCCCTGCCTTTCCCGCTCCGGCCCGGGAGGGTGCTGAGGGGTTAAACCCCGCCGGGGGCGGAGGCAAGCCCGGCCAGGGCTCCGCCGCGGCTGGGTTTCCAATGGGACCAGGCTAGGCGGCGGGGCTGAGCGCGACGGCCTCAGAGCCGACCGGCGGCGGCATGTCGCAGGGGCCGCCGGGCGCGGGGCGCCTCAACGACCTGCCCGACCACTCGCCGCGGGTGCGCAGCGCCGTCGCCGAGCTGCGGAGGCAGGCGGAGGCAGAGCCCGGCCAGCCCTGGCCGCAGCCCCTCACCGACTCCTTCCTGGTGAGGTTCCTGCGCGCCCGGGACTTCCACCTGGACCTGGCTTGGAGGGTAAGGAGGGTCGGGGGGAGCGGGCGCCGCCGCCGG
>VZSZ01012221.1:494726-538303 GCA_013398815.1 Ibidorhyncha struthersii
TCGCGCTGCTTGGGTCGGCCGAGGCCAAGCAGGGAGTTTCGGGGTGTAACTAATTGCTTGTCACGCGTGTCTTCAGCGTGGCGCCCTGTAAACCCGCGGCTTTGGGCAGCCGCCACGGGGTAACGTAGAGGTTACGGTAAGTGCGGTGCGGCCATGTAATGTAAAGGTGAGGGTAAGTGTGGTAAGGTCACAACTCCCATCAGGAAACTGTCCCTTAAAGGGCATCCTTATCGCGCTTATCAGATTGCTGATTGCTAGTAATCTTAACTAGTTTCCCTGCAGATTTATAATTACTCTTCATATAAAGCCATGAGTAAAAGCCTTCTTTTCTCTTGGAGTTTTGTCATTTACAACACTCCTTTCAGGCTCTGGTAAGTTTTGGTACTTTCCTGGCTGTTCGTATGGCTCTTTGCCATACAGACAGTGCGTGGGTATTTTTAATATCCAAAGGTACAAATTGTTATTGTTTCTTTTTTTACAGAAAGATTGACAGCTACTAACTCTTCTGAACAGAAAGTATTTCCAAATCTCCCCAGGGCAAAAGCATTTATTCACTTGTGCCAACTTGAAACTGTGTTTTAGTGGAATTTGATGTTGATGACACAGCATTGCCCGACAGACCTCACCTTTTAGTTTCTGACTTCTCTGCACTGTAGATCTTCCAAGTTTAGTTACCATGAGAGAAGACTGATTGCACGTGGATGTATTGCAGATCAGGGTAGCTAAACAAGAACGTGAGAAATTAAATTAAGCTCTTAACCACAAATAGCTTTAAAAAGTATATTTTGTGTTTTTTTCATTTGGCTTGTAAGCCTTGTGTCATAACTTTAAACCTTTCCTCCTCAGCAGAAGAACTAGCAAGTCAAGTCAGGTTCCTTTGGATATTTATTGATCTTACTTTTGCTTGAAGTTCATGAGATTGTTTATATCAGACATGTGCACTAAAATTGGAGGACCATGCCTTTTTTTCTTTTCCAACAAAAGCCATTTTGTTTTCCTGTATTTCGTGGTTCTAAAAAGTAGGGCTTAATGAAGACAATATGCACTCCTAAACATACAACTCCTAGTTGCCTTGCAATTGATTGTTACTGATAATCCTGTAGACAGGACAGTGGCACTTCAGAATTTGGCCCATACGTTTATGCACTTTCTTATGATTAATCGTGAGATGTCTTGTAGGTAGGGCTAATGTCCAAGAGTATGGAATCTAAGCTAGGTTTAGAGATAGAGTCTATGAAGTAGCAAATTCCCTATACTCTTCTTGAGAATCACCACTCTGGAGCTGGGGACCTGTTTTGGAAAAACTGAGTCTTTCTAAAATCTTTCAGAATTTCTAAGTCTCCACAGGCTGCTAAGTTGCTAAATTTCTTGTTTGGACCCGTCTTTGAACGAAGAGATTCTGATGTTCAAAAAACACCCATGTTTAGTCTTTCCACCTAGAACTTCAGATCTCCAAATTCTGTATCTACCTTTACTTAATCTTCCACATACCAGCTGACACTGATTTCTAGGTTTCTTCTCTTACAGCATTGGAAGAAGAGAAGCAGCACTTTTTTTTTTTTTTAAAGGAATGTGTTTATCTGCAATTGATATGGCCCAGGAGAATTCTTGTGCAAAATCTGTGGTGGTCATAAGATGTATATTCATCTAACCCAAGTCTGACCTTCGGCAGAGGTTATGTGAGTACTTCATCCTAGACAGAGCCCTCCTGCGGTCAGTCCAGACAGTGGCTGCGCCCTCTCATCCAGGTTTGATGTTGCCTCTCAGTTTGGAGTTCAGGCTGATACAGTCCCTTTTTGCCCACTGGGATCCTGTGTACTACTGCATAGTACTTGTAGAGCAGCTAAGGGATAATCAAAGTTTGTGGCACTGTCACTGCTTTTAACCAAAGGTCTTCAAGTTCTTCTCAAGCATCTTGCTTAGTATGGGCTCCTACTAAGCCTTAAAAATGAATTATGAGCCTGACAACCAACCAGACTGTTTACTGATGCATCCCTGGTTAATATTTCACTCAGATTTATCTGATATCAAAATTTGGAAATGCTTCAGAAAAGAATAATCAGGTAGGTTGTGTCAAGACATTCCATTTCTGAATTTTTTATGATGACTCATTCCAACAGCAATCTTTTGCATTTTCCCACTGGCAATTCCAGACCTGCTTTCAAGTACTGACCTATTGATGTATGTCATGCTAGAAGAAAATCCACCACTGAAACAGGTAGCTGGAATTGAAGATCTTGAAGAAGAGCTAGAACTGTCTCTATTTTTTAAAGCCAGTCATTATTCAATTAAGCTCAGCAACAGACTGTTCTCAAGTTAGAAGAGAATTCTTTTTCTGCATTTTGAATCACGGGAAGGATTAAGCTTGGCCCAATGCCTTATCTTAGAAAGTGGCTGGAGATGTATGAATGAAACTGAACCACTTGAGTACAGGCTCCAGAAGAAGAGGTGAAGTTAAGCAGATAGCTTTAACGAAAGGATTCAAATGCATGAATGTTATTGGTAAGAGGTGGTAAGTCAGTCTACGTGAAATACTGGCAAACATTTGTCTCTAGGAATGCACAAGAAGTCCTTTGACACAGACTAACAATAACTGTCAAACATCACAGCAAACCTTCAATAGGTAAATAAGAATTGTTCATCCTGTGAGACTTCTAGGCAATACTTACCTACCAAAAATTAACACTCAGAAAGAACGGTGTTACATCATTACAGCATATTCTGTGCCTTCGTAAACCCTGTGGGAGATACAGGTAGGGATCAGATCGTAATGTTGCAAAAGATTTTAGTCTGGGTATAGATTCCTACCGGAGCTGAGCATGTTGTTTGCACATTCATTTGTACAGATACACCTGCCTACTATATATGTTGTAAACTGAGAAGCAGGGCCACGAGTCTTCATTAATCATGCTAAAGGGTTCATATATCCCTCTTTAAATGTACCAGCTATGTGTGTATATTCAACTTCATTGTTGAGATCAAAACCACTATCACTTGGTTTCAGTAGTGATATGTGAAATCTGCAGAGCTAGCATCTCCTTTCCTCCATAAATCCTTTTGCCTAGCGCGTTTTGTTATGTGCTTGCATTACATCCCACAGCTCTAGTATAAGGCTAGTTCTCAGTGACTTGGAGATGCTGTCTTTTCATACTTGAAATAGATTATACTCTGGGGAGAAGAGTGAAAATCTTTAAATTCAGTAAAAAAGCAACATTGAAAGCCTATGCCAAGGGATGTTTTTATAACATCCCACTTAGCCTTTTGTAAGCATCGCTTTTAAGGCACTCCAAACTGTCTAAATACCTAGGATCCTCTTAGGAGTTCTGGTTGATACAAAGGTATGTAGCCAGACTTTGTCTTGGCCCTGCATTTGACTTATGGAGGAATCAAGGCTTGCTAGTGTGTTGTACTGCAAATAAGTTGCTTAGAATAACTATGAAGGATTGTTTTCCATAGTGTCAAACATACTGCTGAGTCTCAGGCATTATCTCTGAGGATCTTCACATCATTCAGATATAAATACTAAGTTTAAATCAGTTACTTGGCTGCTTTTCTTCCATCAATACAGAAGGATTCCTCAAAAAGAATGGAAGAGCCCCTGTTAGGCTCTCTGGCCTGACTGTTGAGGAAACACAGGTCAGTCAGCCATTCTTCCCTTTGTGTGAAGCCAAATGTCTCACCTTACGCATGTGCCAGTCTTCTCCCAACTGGCAAAGAGGTGATGTGAGTGGAATTGGGAAAGTTATATGTCTGTATAAAAATACTTTAAATTATTTGTCTGTGTATTCCATGTTTAAATTCTGTGTGTAGCTTTATTTAAAAAAATATATAAAATATATATGCACAAAGGTGTGTGTTTATGTGTGTGTATGTATATGTTTATATTCTAAAGTTTGAGCTGTTGCTTTCTCCAAAGATTGTCAATAGAAAACATTTTTTTCCCTAAGCATTGTGTGCAGCCGCTGACGTAGTAGTGGCCTAATTCTGTCTAGTATTCTTGTTAATATGAATAAACAGTTCTTAATCAAGAAAAAAAATTTAATTTATGTATACAGATACATTGGTTTCTGTAACAAGCACGTTGTTTTCTACTTCTTTTAATTCTAAATAAATTACTAAGTTCACTTTGTTCTGTAGCACATGAATCTCGGATTAATCAGTAACTTTATCATTTCTCACGTTCAGAAATCTGGAACTATCCCAAACAGACCTCAGGACAAAACCTCTTGATTAATGCTTAACTACAGACACTGGATTTTTTCATCCAGCTTTCCCCATTTATCAAGTTATCTTGCATCTATTTTCAGATGCTGAGCAGATGCTAAGTAGGTTATTCAGTTTGTAAACACATATAATTATACATTGAGATATTTTCTGTGTGTTGTAAGTACATGAGCCATTTTTTATACTAGGTAATGAATGCTCCTGTTTTTCCTAATATTAGGTTGCTTCATCTTCTATATCGAGACTGATTGTTATGTATAATATTTATGTTTTTCCTTGTTGTGTTTCATAAAAAACCCTCACATTTTTAAAAAATGTTTTGTGAATTTCTGTTTAAATAATGTTAAACTAGAATTTGTCAAAATAAACTAAAACTAAGTATTTACTGCTAGTTTTTGAATTCATTATATGTTTAAGGATTACTCATGTCAGTAGCTGTGCGTGACTTCAGTATGTCCAGCTGTGAAGAAAAGGATTGTTTACATAAGTAAAAATTTCCAGAATATGCTCCCAAACTAGCTGTAGATGCTGTGGCAGACTACCTAATGCTAACTTTTACTTCAGCTCCAAATCATTTCAGGTAATTGATTAGGTTTTCAAAATCCGAACACTCTTCAGCACTTTGTGGCTTTCTGGCCAAGGGAAGTATGTTTGGAACTTCATCATGTTATGTGTCTGAAAGATGTGCCACTTGCCTATGTCATGGGAAAATATTCATGAAAATGAGAAACTAACTGTACTGACAAGATAGGATTATTTAGTGTATTGAATGAATGTATATTCTTTTTTTTCTCATCTTGGTTTTGGCAGGCAGCTCTTCAAAGAGATGTTTAAAATATTTATGTAATTGTTAATTAGGTTCATTAAGTTGTGGTACAACAGATTTTAGAAGAAAAGGGAGAAATGACAAAGCTACAGATGTTTGCATAGTTGTTTTGGGGGTGTTTTTGTATTTTGCTGCTGTTTTAGTGTCTGTATTGGAAAGACCAAGGAAAAGAACATGCTATGTTGACAGTGCTGTCTGGTTGGCACAAAGTGGTTGGGATTGCTCAAACAGTGCCCTTTGTAGAGAGTCAAGCACTAACAGGGTGAGATAATCAGAGTACCTCATCAGGCAAATCTTTGCAATCATAGTGAATTTCTATTCCACAAATGAACTTACTTTCCCTACTCCCTTCCCCCCAGTCTTGTTTATTTTTAAGTTAGCCTAGACTAGAAGTGATTTAATGCAGTCAAAAGGCTTCGAGTAAAAGTCTCCTGATGGCTAAATGTTTCTTTCTACGGTGTATGATTTAGGATGAGGCTTTTATCAGCTTTCTCATTGCCAAATCAAATGGGATTCTAGCGTGGCAGATGAACTTCTTCATTTTTGTACCTATAAATACATATTTATAGGTGCTATTTCCATGAAGGATATAGATAATTTTATGATCAGTATATCATATATTTGTAAGTAAATTCTACTGACAAACAGTAATGCCTTATAAATAGTTTCTTCATGACAATTCATTTGAAAGACCATCAGAATAACTCAACACCTTCATCTGAGCAGAAAAGCCTTAATCTGAAGAAAAAGTATGTTATATGTAAAATGATACAAAAAACTTGAAAGTAGAGGGAAGGGTAAGAAATAAGACTAATTATCTAACATAAACATGCTGTGAAGTATAGGATGGTGAGTCTCAGGTCTCCCTCTGAGAGTCTGTGATGTTCCAAGGAATGAATTCAGTATCCACTGACGTTCCTTCCAACCATTCTTTCTGTGAAAATAGTGAAGAAAATGATACTTGATACAATAAATTTGTAATTTACTTAAGGTTATGTTTTATTAGTTGGAACTGACAGTTCTTTTAACTCTGTTTCTGTTCTGAAAATGGATTAACTGAGCAATGAAAAAGACTTAATTTCCGTTAATATAAATTCACAGGAATAAAAGACTGTTTCATTGTGGTGAACACATTTAATTTGTGAAACTGTGCTGAGCATCATATTGGGTTTTACTGTTTGATGAAATATAGTAGCAATTTAAAAGGCTGGCCTGTGCATGTTATCTTTAAGATTTAAACCTACATTTCAGTTTGTTGTGAAATGAGGTACTGAAAAATTCTGATTGTCTTAGCTTCTTTGAAGGTCTCGGGTTAGAATTCTAAACTGTAGCTATTTAGGAAATTTTAATACAAGATCTAAATAGCTCTATAGCCATAGCTGTACTCTCCAAACTCAGTGCTAGAGAACTTAGCATGGATGATACAGCAGAGGCACAATTTAGTTGATGATTTGAGAGAAAGCTTTTTTAGAAGATAGTCTTACATAGCTTCCCACTTACCTATGCAAAACGGCTTAAATAAAATTTATTTCCAGGACATAGCAGTTAATTTTCTCTACCACCACTTAAATAATATTAAAGGAGAAATAGTAATTAGACTTGGAAATTAGAACTACTGCATCACCGACTTAATTTTTCACGATCCATCTCTAAGATGACCTTTCACAGTATCACCTGTAATTCCTCTACATAGATGTTAGCTCAGAAAGGAACGCCTTTAATTGACTCATCCTCAGAGTCGGGCCATTGCCTTTCAAGGCACAGCCCTTCCTGTGCCGTAGACATACTAGTTTATGATGCTGACTTCCAGCCTTAGGAACCAGCGTGATCATGTCCCCAGTAATGGTCAGAATTTCTATTTTAGCAAAACAGGTTCTCATTATTTCCACTCTGGGGGAGGGAAATTGTCTAATGGGTAACGGATCTGCTACATTGTTATATTCAGCCATTTCAGAGGGGTAGGAGGGACTTTGAAAATATGCTTTAGATATGCTGATGTTTAAATCTGTTTCAAATAGTAAACTGAAATTATTAATGACTGTGTGTACAAAATGGGCTCATACTTTGCAGGCATGGGGTGGGATGGTGAAGGGGGAATGTTCCTCTAAGATTTTGCATGTGTAAGTTCAACAAACCCTGAATGGATGTCATGCAGTATCAAATGGAATAATCCTAAATGTAACCTGAGTAAGAAAACTGGGCTTTAGATGCATTTTACGTAGAACCTACTGACAAAATGACAACTGCAGTCCATTAACAAGCTGACAAGATTCTAAATTCATCATAACTTACTCACTCGTTTGATCCAGTATAGCAACCTCCTACTATTAGGAGGGATTTGATTAAAATACACAATGAACTGATAGCTAATTTAGTGAATTAAAACTCTGACTCTGACCACACATTGAAAACATATTTTTAACCATGCTCTTCATGTAATACCTTATGGCTATCTGTCGTCCACATTTATTTTTTTCCAGTTATTGAAGAATTACCAGAAGTGGAGAATTGAATGCCCGGAAATAAGTGCAGATTTACAACCGTCTTCTGTTCTTGGTCTTTTGCATGCTGGCTATCATGGAGTCCTGAGATCAAGGGACCCGCATGGAAGCAAAGTTCTAATATACAGAATTGGTGAGTGACAAAATTACTTGGACCTGTTTCACACCTGGCTCTGGTGCTGATGGTTTGGTTTGGTTTTGTGGGTTTGTTGTGTTGTGTGTTTGTTGATGTTTTGTCAGTTTTGGTTTCTTTTAATTAGTTTGAGCAGCAAAATAAAATATTTTATGGGTACAACACCAGGGGTTGATAAAATTTGATAATATCAGAATGTCTTAATTAGAAAGTTAACATATTTATGTTCACTGTTAGAAATACCTTTACATTAATATAAAGCTGAGTTCATCAAGCTATAACTGTTACATAATTTGACTGGTATGGATAAAGCTGTACAATCCTTTACAAAGAACTTATTTTCTTTATAGTGGAATTCTTGTCTGCATCGTAAAAAGAGTCTTAAGGTTAAAACCCTAAAAACTGCAAGAATATGTGGTTATGTGGCCTGAGTGTCCCACCAATTATTTGTTTCTATGCAGATTTTCAAAGCCGTGTGCTAAGACTGTGGTACTGGTGCACATGCAGCACAGAGGGGAGGGAAAGAACAGAAAAAAAGGTGTACGTCTAGTCATGTACCAAGGTTCAGTTTAGATGTGGATGAGAAGTTTACTGGGTTTTCGCTGTTTGGATGTAGCCAAAGAGCCCTAACAACGCTCTGATGATCCTTGGTTTGTTTCATGCACTCCCAAAAGTCTTTTAAAAAAAGATGTAGTTAAATGATCATGTGTTACTATATTTCTTTGTGCTTGTTTTGGACAGAGAAATTATTTTTGCCAACGTTTAAAGAATTGTTTTAATATCAGCTGGTCTAGTAGAAAATAATGCGTCTCTGCAAAGTTGTGTTCTCTGATGCTTTCATCTAGGGTTAAGGCTCATCCCACCTAATTCTTTGCTCAGGCTTCAGAAAAAACAAGTGAGATTCACTGAATCTGGACAGAATTCAGCTTGGAGAAGAGAAGGCTCCGGGGAGACCTTATTGCGGCCTTCCAGTACCTAAAGGGGGCCTACAGGAGAGCTGGGGAAGGACTTTTTACAAGGGCGTGTAGTGATAGGATGAGAGGGAATGGCTTTAAACTGGAAGAGGGTAGGTTTAGATTAAACATTAGAAAGAAATTTTTCACTTTGAGGGTGGTAAGGCACTGGAACAGGTTGCCCAGAGAAGTTGTTGAGGCCCCATCCCTGGAGGTGTTCAAGGCCAGGCTGGATGGGGCTTTGAGCAACCTGGGCTAGTGGGAGGTGTTCCCGCCCATGGGCGGGGGGGGGGGCGCAATGATCTTCAAGGTCCCTTCCAATTCTACCCATTCTATGAATCTATGGATTACTGCACTGAAGAAAAATTATATGAATTGATTGGATTGCTGATCTGTAGTTTCTGCTAATGTGACTGTTACTGAATTAAGCTGTTCCTGTCAGAACCTTGTACTGGAGGCTATGGCCATAGGTGGAATGTATTACACTAGGTGGCATCTACAACTATCTACCATTAGGTGGTACCACCTACAAAAAGAGTTCAAAAGATGAGTGGCAGAGCAGGCACACAAAATAACTTTCGTACTGGCAAATCTGTTTATTTCAGGACCTTTGATATTGCTGGTTACTTCTTTTTCCTGAGAAGCACATTAGAAGCAGTAACAAGCAAAAGTACAGGTGCATGTGGTATTCTCATAGTAATGCAATGCACTCTATTTACTCTTCAGGACAATGGGATCCCAAGTTATTTACGGCATACGATGTGTTTCGTGTGAGTCTTATCACATCTGAACTCATTGTAAAGGAGCTTGAGACTCAGCGGAATGGAGTCAAGGCTATCTTTGATCTTCAAGGGTGGCGATTTGCTCATGCATTTCAAATCAGTCCAGCAGTGGCCAAGAAAATTGCTGCTGTGCTCACAGTAAGTATGACATACTGCTTTATGCGTCTTCATTGTTGTAACTCTCAACTTTTCGTCTGTTCTAAGCTATGGTAAATTTTCCTCCCTTAGACCTTCTTAGAGTCTGTCTTGAAAGAACAAAATCTTAAATCCATTAAAAGTCAGATCGTTCAGGCATAAGTTGTGCTTGATTTGACTTAAAGTATGTTCTTGTATAGCAATAAATGTCCTTTAACCTCTCATGGTTTATAAAACTCCACAGACCTGTTACAACACAAGAATTTCATGAGTGTAATAGCAGATGAAGCCCAGTTTTGTAAGGAGCTGTGTTCGTTATCGCATTTCATCTTCTCTCTTCCATTCTTTTGTGCATTACCTCAACATTCACAAAGCTTTTTTTCCCTGAGACTCAGAGAAGATGAGAAATAGCATGTGCTAAGAGTAGTTAAGAGCAAGACAGTACTAACTTGTTACCAGTATGGATGATGCCACGTAACCATCCAGCTGCTGCCAACAGAATGTATAATGTTTATGATTTGCTTGCTTTTTGCCCCCAAGGATGAGCAATATTTTGTGCAAGTCACTGCTACCTCACCTTCTACTTTTCACAAAACTTCTGGGGACTTTAATCTCTTTAAGACTTGTTCCTTCCTCTCAAATTCGGTTGAACTTTGCCAATAGATTTCAGATGGGGGGAAAAAAAGGAACAAAAGAAAAAAAGAAGAGGCAGAGAATTGACAGGCAAGCTACAGCGTTGTCCTGTAATCCCACTTTCCTTCAGAAGTTAGGCAACAATAAAACTGTTAGCCTATGATGTGGAAGTGAGCCAGGGAGACAATTGTTCTCATTTGGTAAGGTTCACATCTGAGGTTCAGTCAGACCTTAGTCATTGAATTAATATCATCAGAACTTCAGCTGTTCTTCCTTTTTGGTATCTACTGTAAAACTTCAGTGAAACCAGCAGGTTTTCCCAACTTTTCACATCTAGAATAAGAACTCTTGATGTTCATATGATCCTGGGCCAGATCTCATGAGAACAGGACGTGTGAGAGTGTTTCAGTTGATTTCTGAGGTAGTAGACAAGTTGCTGGTAATTTTTAACCCTTGAAATACAGCAGAAAGGAGGTAGAATAGGATTTGCAATTAGATCTAAAGGTTTCAATCCGTTGTCTCGAACCAGGAAATTCTTTGCATGTGATGTTTCCATCTTGACCTATTTCAGATTTTTTGCATGTTATTCAAGCTTCATGTTTATTATAGCTATTGAAAAAAGGCAGAAAAAAAGTGTGTGCTTCCAGTGTTCTTTTCTAACAACAGAAATGAGTTTAACTCATTTTTTTGTTTCCTTTCATCACTTTAACTGAATTCACTTATTTCACCCAGAGATTGTCTTAGTGTTGTTCAATATGCTTATAAGTAAAAATTAAGGAACCTTAGTTTCAACTGTATGTTTTTCTTAAGAAATGTGTCTTGGAAATTACTATCCTGTATGAAGAAACAGAAGTTAATAGAAAGGAAATATGTACTAATGAATGGAAAGCATAGTAGTATTAGTAAGTGACATAATCTTGAAAAATCTGTTACCCCAGGCAAAATCAAATTGTTTTGTGAAAAACACAGTAGTAGACTTTAAATATGTGATAACACATAGTAACATGCAGTAAACCTATAATCTGATCTTTATCAAACATGAAAATCCATAAGGAGTTGCACTTAAGAACTATGTAGGGTTTGGGGGGTTTTTATCCATAGAAGAGTGCATGAAATATGTGAGAAGAGGTACTGTACTAGTGGGGAGAACTGTTTGTGAGAAGTACCATTTTTACAATCAGAAAACCTCTGGTTGCAGAGGTAGTATCAGTTGGGATATGGATGGAAGCTATACTTTCCCCATTGCCTAATGCTGTCTTTGAGCACTGCCATATTTTCTTAGAACTTGCAAAGGTCTGGGGCTTCTAAATGAATCTTGAATGCAAGTAGAAGTATTTCATATTATAAAGGCTGTATAGCAGATACAATTTTTATTTTCATTATGACAGTAATCTTGTTGCAAAGCTGAACTTCTGGCTTGGGTAAATTCCCAGTAATTTCAAGGCTCTAAATTACGTTTTTAAGCTCTCTGAATTATTTTTATAATTTATTTAATGTAAAGTTAGTAGCTTCAAAGGTTTATATTTATACATATTTACACATTACCCTTCAGGCTGTGAATTGCCAGTCCATGCCAGCACATGGCTAGAGAGCTTTTTGGTAAATTAGCAGCAGAATCTCTGCTGTAAAAAATTGTACCTCTGAGGAAAGGCTGAGCACAAGCTTTGTGTACATTAATTATGTGTGTTTGGGGGAGGGTTTTCTTGTTTGTTCATTGTTTGGGGTTTTTTAATAGCTTCTCCTCATACTGTTTTTTGTTTAGGTTTTTGTTTGTTTGTTTTTTTTCCTTCTAATGGGAGGAACAAGATGTGATTTTCTAAGCGTTGTTGGGGCAGCATAAACTAAGAACACTCCAAAGTGCAGCTATGAGCAAGGTCAGAAGGAATCTTTAACCTTGGACTAGATAGTTTTCACAGATTTGTCCTTAAAAATAGAATCTTTTCAATAATATTTTCTTTTTCTTAATGCTTTTTTTCATGTATGTTGACAGGATTCCTTTCCACTAAAAGTTCGAGGTATCCACTTGATTAATGAGCCTTTATTCTTCCACCCAGTCTTCGCTCTAATTAAGCCGTTTCTCACTGAAAAAATAAAAGAGCGGGTGAGTGCACACAAATATTTCTTTCTGCCACAAAACCCTTACAGGACAATCTGCAGCACTTCCCTTAGGATCTGGTATTCCTGAGCACTGAAAAGCATAAATCATTTTTGTGTGTTAGTGACATACAGGCCTCCAGAATATAATTGTAAAGCATTTGCAGTTATCAATAATGTGAGAGTTGCAAGTGGTTGCAGTTATCACCACTCTAAAGATAAAAACCACTGTGACACGGGGAGGTTAAATGATTTGGTTGAGGTCACGCAGCAATTTCTGCAGGACTATGAAGAAATAGGTCCAGAATCTCCCAACACTCTGGCTATTAATGACAGCAAGAAATTGTCACTGAACAGTGATGTTATGCTCCAAGTTGTGCAGAATTAGTAGAAGTCAACTTTTTAGTTCTGAAAGGCCTGCAGAGGCATTTATGCATCAAAAATAGGTCAGGCTTAAGTTCCAAATTTCTTTCCAAATAGCTTCTTAGTTGTTTTAAATTGTTTTGCAGTTTTAAATGTGAAAACCCTGTTTATATTTCTATGCAAAAGCATGCCAATAATTCTGGAAGAATTCTGGGTTTTGTAGCATAGGAAGAATATTGGAGGTTTCAGCTGGCAGAAAAGGAAATACCGTGAAGTGTTAACAGTAGGACTAAGGTACAAAATAAGCAGCACTGCCTGTGGTTATCCCCACTCTGAAGCCTCCTTGTCTCAGCACATGGATCTTGTGCGTTTGCAGTAGCTACTGCATTCCAGGACAGTAGAGGTAGATTTTCCTGGTCACTGTTAGCTGTTGTTTGCCAGTCCCCTTTTTCTCACATGTGCGTTTTGTTACGGGAGAGAGGCAGGATTGTTTCTGCCAGCCTTGTGCAATTAGTCCCTCACTCTGAAAAGATGGTAAAAAACTTATGTTCCAGCAGCTCGATGCTGTGGCCCTTCTTCTCTCACATTAATATCTGTGAACAAGCCCCTGTCACCTGATGCAGCTCAGAATACCTCAGACTAGAACTCAAAAAGCAGAAAAGACAGCAGTGGATGGACAGTAAAGGCCTAAAAGAAAACAAACCAGATATCCCAGTTCATGGAATGGAACAGAAACAGATTGGCTTCTCTCCAGGCTTAGAGTTTCAGGTATGATCTGAAGAAAACCCCGTGAGGGCCAGTTCCCCATGCCTTTATAGGAATAATTACTATTCACTCGTTATCTTACTTCCTGATGACAAAGTGTTAGATAAAAGGCAGCCAGCTACTATTTCAGTGCATATTATTGTAGTCTTTGTGTAATAATAGTTGCAGAAAAATCTTGTAAAGTGTTAATAAGAGGCCTATAAAAGTTTCTGATTGGAAGTAATGAATAAGGCTTCAAAATAGCTGCAATAAAGCAAGAAGAGAAGAACCCAAACTACAGTATTACAAGGGTTAAAGTGGAGGAGTAGTCTAGGATCTAATTTCAGTTGGAACTGAGACATAAGGATTGAGATACGGATTCTTCTGAATATCCTCCTTGGCACCTGTCTGAACCTACATATGTGCTACGTAATGTTTCTAAAAACATGTGGCAGGACCAGATAGTAATGTCCAGGAGCCAAACACTGCTCTCTTCTTGGAAATCACTGAAAAGCAAGTACATGGTGTCTGTCATGACAAGGCCAAGCCCCAGTCTTCCCCATGGTTTAGCTCACTTTAGCTGCAGGGATGTAGCGTGTACCCTCAGCAGTGTCACTAAACCAGTCTGGAACAAGTGTGTGGTCAGTTTTGGCTCCTGTGCTTGCAGCTGCATAAAATGAAGTTCCCTGGTTGTAGTCCATGCTTCATCAGGCTGCAGATACTGAGCAGGACAGAGTTTGAGCACCCATGGGAGGCTCACACGGTGGTACTTTCTTCATTTAAGGAGCTCATTATGAACAAGTACGCTTGTTTAGTCAAACCAAGCTGTTAGCTTCAGCTCTTGCACTGAATTTCTTTGCTGCCTCAGTAGTCTAGCTTTCGTACCCAAGTAAATGCTTTTCATATTCTGTTTCAGGTGTATATGCATGGAAATAACTACATGCAGACTCTGACCGAACACTTCCCGGTCAGCATTCTCCCACAGGAATATGGGGGCGAGGAAGTCTCCATTGAAGAGCTGGCCAAGGAATGGACTGACTTTATAATGGCATCTGCAGATTATCTTCAGAGCATTTCTCTGGTTGCCCAGGAATAACCTTACTACAGTATTATACCAAGTCTTGAACACTGGAAGTGGAAATGAGTTTAATATGAAATGTTTCATGTAAACTTGAAATTATTGTGAATGAAACCTGTATGTCTTTGCAGGGCACCGAGTGTTATACTGACTGCACTTTTATACTAACTGGAGTCTATCAGTACGTATGTCTGAAGAGATTAATGAATTCCACATGTTTGCAAAACTGTTTGTACTTGATTAACTTCTGTGCTGAAAAGCTGGATAGTGCATTGGATATCAGAGATCGATGCTGCTCCTGTTAAATCTTTGGAGACAAGTCATCCATAGTAATGCAGTCCAGAACCCTATGCTTAGCTCTTGTATCTTGGCTTGTCAAGATGGTATGATACAAAAAAGAACAGAACGTGAATGGGGTAGACTAGTTTGAAGTATGACTACAGGGCTAATTTCAGAGAGTGAAAAGAGGCTGCTTTTTGGAATGATTCTCAGGGAAAATGGCTGTTTCGTTAGTCTCTGTCAAATTGAAAATTAGTCAGCAATAGTGAGATGTTTGTGTTAATCTTTGTGCTGCTTATGCAGCTTCCCGTTTTGTGCTAATTATTACAGTAATCGTCCAATTTTATAGCAGAAGATAAGGAAAACACCATGTACCTATTCTTCAAAGGGCAGTATGAATTGGGAGGAGGAACTGGTAAGAGAGTCAAAACAACCTTGAAAATTCTGATTTTCTTTCTTTAAAGAGGTAGTGTCTATGGAGAAGCTATAAACAACTCAGATTATGATCACATCTAATTCCTACTGTAGAGCACTATGGAGCTAAAGAATAGCTGTCTGCAGTATCTACTTGTTTTGGAGGGTGAAGTAGGTTATCCTTTGTGGATCTGAACTTTAGAAGTTATGTGGTGTGGTTTGAGGGTTCTTGTAGGTCACTTTGGACCTCAGCATAGGAGACGCTGGGTATCTTCCTTTTACTTTCAGAAAAGTAATTGGCAGCTCACCAGTCCATTTCTTCCAGTGCCCAACAGAAGACAGAATTTTTAATTTCCATTGAGCCCTCTTCTTTATTTCTGTAGGAGTAATGAAAAAAAAAAATCTGTCTTCTTGAAAACAGATTTATTTTATTTTTTTAAGGAATGTGATTCAGATATGAACACTGCATGTGTAAAAGCTATCACTCATGTTACATAGCAGTGTCATCCTGCAATCCCCAGTATTTAATAATCTAAAACAGCTAAATAATCTAAAACTTTTCACTCAGCTTTTTGTTAAAAGCTTTGTTAGTACACCAACTGCTAGACTTCATGTGCCCAGCTTTTAACTCTGTTTTGTAATAAGACAGAGGGTCTTTACATAAGTGTTACATCTTTAAGCATTCCATATGAATCTTCATATAAATGAATCCATTAAAAATACTTTGTTTCTCGGTAGCTAGAAATGCTAACTTCAGTTCCTTCGGAATATTGAGGACATTGGGATGTTATATTAATATACGCTTAAGGGAGAGAAATGAGACTATCCTATTAAATCAGAAATGTCTTATTTTAGATTGTCATTAACACTGCATTATTGCAAAAGCCTTCATTAGCAAGAGGAACATGTATGAAAGGCCCATAGAGTACTTGTTGGTTGTAGTTTCTTCTGCTGTAAGGTCAATGCCAGATACAAAATTCTTGCAAAACTGACAAGGACTTTTTAATATTTTTTTTTTCCTTCCAGTTCCCTCATTTCCTCAAGTGCATTTTTCATTCTTTTCTTTCAGGATATCTTTGATATGGAGTCTAAATTTAAAGAAATATTTTTCAGATACATTTTCATATATTCCTACATTTCATATATCTTTCATATATCTTTCTTTTTCTCAGATTGAACTATTTTGTGATATAAAAGCTCCTTAAATAGAGGAGTTCGGTGAAGTGCTAATTCTTCTTTGTAAGAAAATAAACCAAGTAGTCAGGCATCTGGCAATTCTTCAAGTGTGTAACTGAAGTTGCAAATCACTTGCGAACTGGAGAACTGAAGCTATTGTCTTAATTTTACGCCCCTTCAATTTTAATCCTTGAACGTAAACCACATAAAGGAATGAACTGTGTTTCAGTGAACAGGAAAATTCAAACTTTTCCTATGAAACCGATCTCTAATCATTGCTGGTTTATGTAGCAGAGACTTCATTGGATTGCATATGTATATGCACATGGACAAAATTTAGCTGTTTGTTTTTTTTAAAAAAATCTTCATTTCGACTACATCAGCTCCACGACTATAAAGTCCTAAATGTCTTCAGAAATATCCAGAATCATCATTAAATGGTAATGTGTTTGCATAACACAACAGTTGGAGCACGGAGTGCAGTTATTTTTTCATGAACTATTAATTATTTTTTAATGTTTACATGTTATATAGAAGGTAGGAAACTATGCAAGGGACAGTTGCAGATGCTGCTAATAATAAGGACAAGATAATTAGGACATTTGCGTAATGAACAGCAGGGGTATTGGTGCGATGGGTGGTGGTATGGTGCCTTTGAGCTGCAGAGTCAATAAAAAAGTAAAAATCTCTTAAGTGCCTTATTCTCTAATAATATCGGGAGTGCCTCTAAAAAAAGTAAGTTGCTGTTAAACGATGAAAATATAATTTACTACTTGACTATAAGCACAATGTAATGCACATTTTTTTTTAATTTTGTACGTATTAACATCATTATATTAATAAAAAACTTTTCTGGTTCAACCAGCCTCGTCTGTCACTTTAGCGGTACAAGCGTTCCTCTACCGGAGGGCGGCGGCGGGCCCCCAGCGGGGCGGAGGAACTACATTTCCCAGCGTGCCCCGCGGCGCGGCGGCAGACGGGCGGGCGGGGCGTTGTGCGGCCGCCGGGCCGGGCGCTGTGCGGAGCGGTTGGTTCTGACGGGCAGCGGGAGACGCGGCCATGGGGCGCCTGGCGGGGCTTCCTCCTCTCCCGACCGCCACCATCCTCCTCCTCGTCGTCGTCCTCCTGCTCCGCTGCGCCGCCGCAGCCTCCCTTGTGCTCCGCGGCCGCCCGGCGGATGGCAATGAGAGACCCATCATCGGTAAGGGGCGGTGGGGGTTGGCGGTTCCTCAGGTCCCGGCGGCCGCTCCCCGGGGGTTGCCGGCCGGCCCACGGCGGCCTCGCACTCCGCCTTCGCTGTCCTCGGGGAGGAGACGGCTCCTACAACCGACGTGAAACCCTGACGGCTTCTGTGTGGAGTCAAAGGGCTCCTGAAGCGTAGGGTTGGTTAAAGCTTTTGTAAATAGCGTTAGGCGCTATACATACTTTGTTTAAAAATCTCCAAGTAACTATAACTTGTTTATTATAGATATTAGGAAGAAATTTTTCACCCTGAGGGTGGTGAGGCACTGGAACAGGTTGACCAGGGAAGCTGTGGAGGCCCCATCCCTGGAGGTGTTCAAGGCCAGGCTGGATGGGGCTTTGAGCAACCTGGGCTAGTGGGAGGTGTCCCTGCCCATGGCAGGGGGGTTGGAACTAGATGACCTTTAAGGTCCCTTCCAACCTAAACAGTTCTATGCTTCTATGATTCAAGAGAAGCTGTACTACTAAATAGTTAAAGCAAGGAAATTGAGTCTTAGTCAGATAATGTGTGTTTATTTGATACCTTGTGACTAGGCATGGTAATTGATGCCCCATTGTCTCAGTGTTTGTAATTCTTTTAGGGAGTAAATGTAACACTGCAACCTGGCATATAGGAAGTGGGAGTTTAATTTTTCTTTCAGTGCATCCCATTTGCTCTGTGTATCTTGCTAACTTTATTTCTTGGACCCTTCAGGGGTATTGTCACAGGAATGTCACTTTGAGAAGTTCCACATATTTGGAAGTTCTTATATTGCAGCTTCATATGTGAAGTTTTTGGAATCTGCTGGTGCCCGCGTCGTGCCGATAAGGTACATTTTTATATCCTTTCAAGTGGGTAATAATTGTTAGATGTAAGGGTACCATCTTAGAGGCACAGAAAGCAGTTGTGCTGCTTTTCAGAGTGTTTAGAGCCCTTCAAAGACTATTTGAAGATTCCACTATTTGCAAGCTGGTTTAGAAATCAGAATAAAAACAGACTGGAACATGTAATTTTTAATATTTCTTCTTATAACCCTTATTTGAAAAATACACTTTTTTTGACCTGTAAAATTGTCCTTCATAGTTTGCATCCGTGGTTTTTGAAGTTAGCTATATTCAGTCTAATTAATAGTACCGCCCAAACACACATAGCTGTCTAGGTACATATACGCATACTGTCTTTTGTCACATTCTGTAGTCCCAGAATTCAAGTAATGGAGGAAGGCCATCAGTAGTTCTTGAAGAACTCAAATCAAGTTCTGCACAAACTGTGGGTCACTAGCTCCATGTGGTGTTGTATTTTGATTGTTGGGTAAAAAGTAGCAGAGTAAGTAACACAACTGACAATACTTCATAGCCAACAGCTATAAAATAGTAAGTGCACTGAAGTCAGATGTTAAAATGATAATTGTCAGAAGTTAAAAACAATACTAATGCCACTGCAGAAAATCACAATAGGATGTATCTACACAGTCCAGTAAGGGCATCAGTTAAGTGCCTGAATTAGAAGCCAGTGTTCCCCTCATAGCTGGTGGAGCTTTCAGAATGGTTGCTGACCAGAACCTTCATAGATGAATGGAGGCTTCTAATTCTGGCAACTAAGTTAGACGCAGCAAAGCTGGATGCTTCAAGTATACCCAGTGTATCAGTTCTGCATGAGTGTAGCTGTCATATTGGTTTGCTGATGTTTTGCTGGTGCTGAGGTCTTTCTCACCTTTCCACCTCTCAACTATATCTTTTCTGAAGAATGGGTGTGACCCACTGTTTGCAACTCTGCCCTTCTTGGAGTCAATTGGAAACCGGAGTTGCCGGTCTGCAGGAAATAACTGTGCCATTCATGTATATGTTAAATTTAACGAGTGTCTGCAAAGCGGTCTCAGAGTACCTAATCCTGAACTGTATCTGACAGAGTTCTACTTTCAGTCTTGTGGATTCTCAGTGTCTACTGAGCTGTTCTGAGTGAAATGTTTGATTTGGTACTATTTTATTCTGTTTAAAGTATGCCTTCTACATATTTTCTGTGTTTCTGTTCAATAATGATGATATTTTTGTGGTTAAATATGTATATTTCATATGTGATCTGTAACTGTTTTCTTGGTGTTTCAGATTAAATCTTTCAGATGAAGAATATGATAAAATATTCCACTCTATTAATGGGTAAGTTTTGAGCACTGATTTTCTGTTGAAAGACATGATAGTTCTGGTTTTGAGCTCTGCCATATTATCAGGAACACTATCTTTCTACTCTCTTGAGAGGTTGTGCTGAGCACTGCAGACATGTAAATATGTTCTAAGACAGAGAACACTATTTCATCCAGTGTATCTCTGCTGCCTTTTCTTTCTTGAGGAGCACATGTCAGATAATCTGCAACAGTGCCAAGGCTCATCTTGGCATTCTCCTGTGCTTCTCTGCAGGCAGACAGAAGTTGCATTATAGTGGTTAACAATTTTACAAGTGAAATAGCCCACTTCCTCTTTGAAATTTTTCCTCTTCCTCATTTGAGTGATCACCTTAATTTTGATATTTAATAGCACTTGCTGGGTGTTTCATCCCTTTTCCTACCCTTTCTTCCCTCTTCCAGTCTTCTCCATATCTTCTCTATCATAAAAGTTTCTGATTTCCCGCCTCTTCTAGCCTTTTCTCTTTGTGTACTTTCTCTCTTGATACTTGAATGGCCTGTCTTGCATGTCGTGATTCTGTGGCTTAGGTCTTTGTCATACAAACATTCTAACTTTTTAGCTGACCTATGGCAGCTGTCCACCCATGTGTTCTTCCTACATTTTAAATGTGGGATAATGTGATCTAATTTAGCACATTTTAATTGTGGACTAAGCAAAGACAAAACCTTTTATGTTTGCCTTGTGCTAAAAGTGCACTTCAGAAGAGTTAAATCAGCTGATGCTAGAGTTCACAGGCTTGATTGTGTGTGAACCTATAGCGTGTGATTGGGCTACTTGTAGTCACAAGGTGAGCATCTTAAACCATGAATATTTTTGTTAAGCTTATGCATATACTAGAATGCTAATCAAAGGGTGTAGAACTTGCAGATTTAGACCTGTGGCTGTCTGGGGAGAGTATTGTCCTCATACGCTCCACAGCATGCCCTGTACACTAAGACATGGGTCTTTACAGTCTTGTGGTATAAGCAAGTATAAGACAGTGACACTTTCTCCCCTGTGGCTCCTCATGTTGGAGACAAAATGAATCATGTCATCCCTTTCTCATGGCTGCCAGCCTCTCTTTGGTTGCCAGAAGACCAATGGGGTCTCCCACCTAGCTCGATGCAGAAGAGGGTGTTAGGCAAGTACATTCAGTTCCCTTATTCTTCTGTCTTTGCAGTGACTGGCAGTTAGGTTTGTGCTATGTAGGTGGGTAGGGATGATCTGTATTTCCTCTTATTGCCCTGTCAGCTAATGGCTTCCACAGTATAGCTGTGTGTAAATAACAAATAAGATCTCTGGAGGGAAGGACTTTTAATTCTGTGGAAACTTAGAATAAGAAAGATTTATTTATCTTTCATGCTGTAAGAGCTTAGCTTCAGGTCCTTTGCAGTTGGAAATTATTTATTATCGAACACCACCTTCTTAAAATCATGAAATTTACTGTAGTCGAGACAGAATTTTAATTAATATAGCAATGTACTCCTGAGACAGCCTTTTAAATTCACAGTGAACATCATCAGCCCTAATCAGAGATACTGGAATACAGGTAGCTGCATTTCAATCTGCTTATGACAATGTTAAGCCATTATCATTGCTACTTAATGGGTTACTTCCTTTTTGCATTAGCAGAAGTGACAATTGTTTTTCCTAATTAATACTCGCCATTTTGGGGGTTGAACAAAATGAACAGGTGAAGTGATTTTTCTGCCCCTGCCATGTAAGGATCGCCTTATTTAACTAGATCTCTGTAGAAGTCTATTATTTGACCCGTTTTAAAAATACTTTCCGCTATATTCATTTTCTATATTGGCACTGAAGAGTAATCTGATTTGTATTTTTGTGAATACTGCCCTACTTTTCCACCAAATACTTGGTGGCTTTTGCATGATCCTGTGCATCACTGACCTTAAAATAAACTTGGTCACAAGGGTTTAAACGTGCACTCGCTCTGCAAATGCTTGGAATCGTTTGAGATGTTAGTTGTTTCTAGCTGCTCGTTAGTATCTCACGGATATAGGTTGCCATTTCCAGAGCACAGAAATGTAAAGGAAATCCTTCAGCCATTTTGGTAAAAAATCAGCAACTGATGGATGTGGCTTGAATAAATCTAGTTAGGGTTCTGCTGCAGTGGGTTAGGGAGTGCTCACAAATTCAGTTCTGTCGATTCTGCGGGCACTGTTCCAGTTACAGCCAGATGAGACTTCCTCTGTTTTGTGTTACTGTCTCTGATGGGACATGATTGCTTTCAGCGTCATCACATGTACATGTGAAATCTCCGCTAGACTGTACTGAGTCTTTTTCTTTTGTGGTGTTTGGGTTTGGGGAGCTACACACAGAATTGCCATTGCTGCGGGTTTTTTTTTTTGGTTGGTGGTTTGTTTGTTTGTTTTTTTTGGGGGGGGGGAAAGATTGTGCACTATTTCTTTGAAATTGTGTCTGGGATTGCTTTGTCTTCTTCAGCTATATTAGATCCTGTGGAACCAAAGGTTACAGCCAAACATACTTTTTTTTTCCTTTTTAATAGGAAATTTTTGATCTGTGTTGTCTGCAATAAGAAGGTCACTCTGCCAGGGCCGCAATTCTTCTTTACGGAAATTGAACAGGATGAATTAAGATTGGGACCAGGATTTTAAAGTGGTAGGGAGAGCCAGCTAAGAGTCAGGACAGGATTTGATGGAGTCATAGCACACAACCTTTTTGTATACCAGCTGAAATATGTATGTTTTCTGTATTTTCTGTTTACTGTCCTCTTCCTTATGTTGCACTAGGCACTTTGTGATAGTAACCATTCTTCAGTAGAAAACACTAAGATTTAGGGTATGATTCAGTTAAAGACTAAGACACCTAAATTTAGCTGTCTGTGTGTGTGCTAGCTGTCTAAACTCACATAATTAATGGAATGCTAATCAGTACAGCCAGTGGAGCCTACAGGGATGTCCAACCTACTGACCAGGTGGGTGTTTGCTCTAGAACACCTATTTGAGTCTCCATTGACTTTTCTGACTAGATCCCTGCTGTCCATAAGGGAATCTTAGATTCCTGTCTGTGGATTTCTGAAATGTAGATATCTTAATTTAGACCTGGATCCTACCCTTAAAACCACTGCCAGACCTTTCTCTGTGTACATTGTCCAGGTTTCAGTTTGATCACTGTTGCTAATCAGATTCTTGAATGTTGCCTTTCAGGGTACTTTTTCCAGGAGGTGGTGTGGATCTTAAGACTTCAGAATATTCCAGGGTTGCTAAGATATTTTACCACAAGGCATTAGAGGTAATTACTAAGGAACAGTCTGTTCTTGTTATCGTCACTGTTCAGAGATCAAAATGACAGGGAGGCTCATGTTTTCATAGTTTTCCATTGGCATCCAGTGTGTTAACTGTAAGCTCGATAAAAAGTAGCTCATTGCTGGCTTCTGCATAAAGAATCACATCGTAGCTTAAGATTCAGACTTCTGACACCCTATCCTGTTGTATGTTGTGTCATGGTCTTAAACTCCCAAATTCTTCGATGAGAATAGTGTCATTTATTCGTTATACTTGGAGCTTTATGGCTATGGGGAACTTGCAATAAAGTAACAATAATTCCTTCCAAAAGCCCAGAGTATCCATTGCCATTAAATGTTGAGCAAAGATATACATAAATGTGATTGTTTGTAGAAGTCCTATGACTGGAGTTTAGACTCAGAATGAATTCTAGAGAGACTCTCAAATAAACAAATTTACAATAATATAACATTAAGGCTTCCCTTCACATATGTTACAGCTAGTGAAACACCTTTATTCTCACTTATCTATAAGTAGATTTAAATATATCTTTGGAGGTGCAGATAAGTGATCTACATTAGTATGTTATACCATTTTACCTATTTCTTTGCATTGGTAACTGTAAATACAGCAGATTTTTAAAGTAAACACTAGCTTAATTTATAACACTAAAAAAGGTGGGAAGAACATGTGAAAGGTTGTATTAGTTATTTTTAAATATTTATATGATCATTAGGTTTATTAAGAAAAGATTGAATTTCTGAAAAAGCTGTTTCTTTTAAAGAACACCAGGAAGGCCCTGAATCCTTACTGAAGATTTAATTCTCTTAGAGCATAAGAGGTGGTTTTTTTTTTTCAGATAGTAATCAATGCATTTCGAA
The DNA here is from genome assembly GCA_013398815.1 of Ibidorhyncha struthersii. NCBI lineage: Eukaryota > Metazoa > Chordata > Aves > Charadriiformes > Charadriidae > Ibidorhyncha > Ibidorhyncha struthersii. The sequence goes on from VZSZ01012221.1 coordinate 518,590, forward strand.
GTAAAACTTGCATTGTGGAAAGGAATGGAGGTTCACTGAGCGTTATATACAAACCTCATGATTTGTTAAGGATCTTCTGTATTCAGGTTGAATAAAATTGTAGATTTTCTTTCTTTTTTCCTCTTTACTGACTTTTATTTTATTTTCAGCTAACGTTGATTAAAATTATCACAGAAGACATACTTTGGAAAACTTTGCCCAATTCTAGAGCCAGTTATGAATAGTGCTTAAACCGTTATCATGGTAGAGGCGCTCATTGGCAGTGAGGAATTCCTCTTCTACCCTTGCTGCTGACTTTCCAACAGCAGGCAAGGAAAGTGCAGGCAGTGGCATTCACAGGACCAGTCAACTGCTGCAGTTCAGTAATTAAGTTTCCTACTCTTCAATCCCAATGGCATGGATGTTTTGTCTGTCTCTTGTCTTTATTTATGGTGATTGTTAGTCTGTCGCCTTAACCCTGAATCTTGCAAAGACTATCCACTTTTACATAAGAAAATTAATCTCATTTGTCTCTTTGAAACTACTCGCTGTGTGAAGTGCAGCCTGTGTCTTGGTATTCAGTATCGGGGCAAGGGTTTCTTGTGGTTTGCAGTACTATTACGAAATTTTGTTGACATTTCACAATGATTAACTGAATTGCTTCTGTCATAATTTTATGATCAGAGAGGCAGGTTTATTAGATGGTATGTGTACTTCAGGTGAGTAAAAGGCAGAAAATAATTTTTGGTTCATCATGGGTTACCCTTACTAGTAAGTTGGGATTTTTTCTGTGCTGTTTGTGATGACTGTATGTTTTGATTTTCATCTTTTGAGACCTAATCAGTGCTATAAAATGTTGGTAGTTTTACTAATGTAAGGTGAGCTACAATAGTCAAGAGTGTATTAGCAGGTACAGAATTGACTGAATTATAATGGGTTTTTTTTTGAGCCTGTGAGGGCTCCTTTTCATTTTCAAATGTTCAGAATGAGAAATGGCTTGGTCTGGCTCTGCTTTAATATGAATAGAAGATGTGAAAGATGTGCTAATCCCCATCCAAGTCAATAGAATTTTACTAGCTAGGCAAAAAGCTAAGTGAAATACTGTTTTCCATCTTTTGAATTAGTTTTTAATGTGACATCTTGGGTGTTGTTTAATAGGTGCTTAGCCTCCAGGCTAATGTTTATTAAAAAAAAAAAAAAGGGGGGACACAAAATATTTACAGTTCAGCTGTAATTGTTCTTAAACTGTAGTTCATTTTTTTGCCCTTAGTGGTTTTATTCCTCACATACATGAAGGAGACAGTGGAGTTGCAAGTCCTGTGTCTCTAGCCATGCATGACGGGTGGTCATGAAGACTCTGCAGTACTATTAGCCTTCTTTCTGTAAATCTTCCATGTTTTGCTCTAAGAAGAAGTGGTTACATAGGCTTTTATTACCATACTATCAGTAATGCAGTAAGGTAACATTTTTATTCTGAGCCTGTCATTTCAGCTTTCTCAAAAATGGCTTTTGAGCAGCAGCTCTTTGGGGGGGAGGGGGGGTATGCATAACTTCAAAATGTCTAGAAATGAGTCAAGAAACACTACTTGGATTTCACAAAAACAGGAGTTCTGAAACATTCCAGTGTCTTAACATGCACTTAGTATCAGAAATAAGCCATACAAAAATGCAGATTTCTACTGTGTGCATGCGCTGTGCTTAGTTAAGTGACAAGAAGGTAGTTGTGTTCTCTTTTTGCTTTCTTTTTCTCCTTTTTGCTTCTTTTTTTTTTTTTGCACTTGCCTGCTAATCTTTATTCTTTTGAAAATGATTGTCACTTTTTTATGTTGCTTAAACTCACAATTTATCTTTCTGCAACACAGGTCCAAACCTGCTAGTTAAACAAGCCTATAAATCTGTAACTTAAGACTGTAGCCGTGCTAGTAATAGGATTTATGATTTCGTGATACGGATGGGTGGGCACAGGCTTACGGACAATGCAAAGGGTCCTTGCTATGTGATCATAATGCACTTCATGTAAAAGTATGAGTTGTAATGAATAGACTTTCTGTCAAAATGGTGACAGATTGGTTTGTATCCCTTCTTATGATTGCCTTTTTTTATAGAAATGTTGCTGTTTTGTGGTTTCTGTTTAGGCTGGTCTCCATATTACTTATTTGTAGAACAGAACAACCAAATTAATACCGACATTAGGCTCAGTTTACTGCTTCAGTAGACGAGTATATCTGCTAGCATTCATGTTTTTGGAGTAAAACTAAGGGAGTCTGTGTTTATTTCAATTGTAATTGAACTGTTACAATTCCTCTGGTAGCAATTTGTACTACTGTAGTAGTTTTACTTCTCACCGACCCAAGAGAAAGTGAAAAGAGTAGGAAGTTCTCTTCAGTCTTTCTTTGAGTCTTCAGTACTTTTTCCTTTTGTTGTTGCTTTTTATTTTGAAGGCTAACGATAAAGGAGATTATTTCCCAGTATGGGGAACATGTCTTGGACACGAAGAGCTTACGTATCTTACAAGTGGCGAAGTTTTACTTACTAATACCAAGACAGATGGTTTTGCGCTCCCTCTAAACTTTACCTCAGGTGAAAAATCTGTTACATCTCATGTCTGAGTTTTGCTGAGAGGTGTTGTGCCTTGTTTGTGATAGATAGGCGGGGGTGAATGGTTTCTGATAATTATCTTGTTAAATTCTTTCTTATTCATTTGCCATGACTTTTTTTATAAAGTCAGTAGAACTCTGTCACTTTAAAGCAGAGATGTGAGCAGAAGCCATTTGAAACCAACAGCAGTCAGCAAAAACCACAGTTGCCATTTGCTCATTTGAACCCACAAAAATAATGTGTGTTTAGGTCCCTTTTTGTTACCAAGTTGAACAAAATTTGTGGGTCCAAAACCTATCAAACTCAAAGAGCAGGTGACTTTAAATTTTTCAAATTGCATCTTTCCCAATGATGAATATTAGCATCGCTGTCCCACTTATACAGTATTGAAATCAGAGAGATCTCTTAAGATAGAGCTGTGCCATTCAGCAACACTGATAAAATGTGGCTTCTGTTAATATCTGATCTTTAATTTACTATCCTTAAATCTGCGGACAATATAGCATTCACAAATTCATACTCATTGTGAATGGGAAGGTCATTGAAACGAATGGGCAAAGAATGATGCCTATTTGAGTGAGAACTTCAGAAGCAAAGTTGGGTCCTCTCTGGGTCAAGACTGGAGGACAGTGGTAACAGCATATTGGAAACCTGTTGTAGTTATTTCACTGATTTTCCTTGCAGCCTATTCTAAAATCATGAAGTTATACTACAGGAAAAAAGTTTACTTTAATTCAATATTTTATTAAGTTTGTGTCCTATTCAGTATTATTCCATTTGTTAGCAGCTTGGGTAATGGACAATATCCTTTTTTTTTTCTTTGTAATAGCTGCAAAAACCAGTAGATTATTCAAGAATTTCCCTGATGATATATTACATGCATTTGCTACTGAGCCGTTAACGTCAAACTTTCATATGTGGAGCCTCTCCATGGAGGTATTTGATCATTTTATTTCCTGAACACAAACACATTTGGTCTGTTAAAACTAGAAAATGAGCAAATAACCTATCTTTTTTTTCTTCCCCCCTCCTTATCAAAGAATTTCACGAAGAATGAAAAGCTTCGTAATTTCTATAATGTTCTGACCACTAACACCAATGATGAAGTGGAGTTTATATCTACCATGGAAGGTAGGGAAATTAATTTCTTTTGTAAACTGTGGCTGTAACAAACTAGTTCTTTAGAGGTGTTGTGGCATTGATGTGATTTGTACTACAAGCTTGCTGGTAGAATAACAGGGTGAGCATCAGCCCTGTTGGTGCTCTGGCTGTGAAGAGCATACTCTGTTTGCAGGGATATTTTATCTTTTGAGTACATATCTGTGAGCCTAATTACTTACTTCACTCACCCACTGTTCCCCTTCCAGATATGCTATTACACTTTAGCACTGGAATATTTGAGTGCTGTCATGTGAAGTATACAGCGCTTGTCCTGTAGTAGTTTAATCCCTTCGCAGTGCAACTTGCCTCTGTTGTGCCTTCCTTTCTGTCTGTCATGCTTGTGTTCCTGTGATGCTCTGTATCCGTTTGCTGTACCGAAAGAACAATTCAGGGTACTGAGGTAACAGCAACATACCTCATTACTTTAGTGGCAATGCTGGTAACTGTCGTTCTCCAAAAGCCTTTTGCATTAACTTACCTTGTGTTGTATATTTTTTGCACCAGGCTTGCTCAGCTCAAGAAAGAGTTAGCTCTTTAGGGAGTGGTTTATCTTGATCAGTGCACTACTAACAGCTCTACCCTAAGGCCCAGCTGTTGGCCCATGGGATTCTCCTGTATGGCATACTGGCTGTCCTCCAGAACAGAAGAATAGCAGTTTGATCAGAAAACCTGATTAGGCTAATGACGGACATCTCCTGTGCCTGTAAGCAATTTATCGTGGAGCAGTCATCAGCTGCCATGCTGCTGTTCTCTGCAAGAGAGTCAAGAACTGGCTTCCCCTTGTGTGTATTAGGCCTGGCACAGAGCAGATGGGAGCTGCCCCTGATTGACTGGGCTTTCAGAGAGATCCCGAAACTTGGATCTGTCCCATGGAACTGCCAGGGATATCCTGTGTGGCTGTGAATATTTTATGTTGAGTGATGCTAGCAGTAGATAGGAATTTTTGAGACTGATACATTTGTAACATTTTTTTTTTAATATATAAATGTTAATTCTGAAATGAATAATCAAAAAAGTGATGTACAAAAATCTTCTTGCATGGAATGAGACCCTTCTTTAACAGTTTCCATTTTTTTCCTTCAGTTCTACTGTGACTTTAACCAGGTTTCAACTTGTTGTTTAAGATTTTGTGAAACTGTTGATAAGTGAGGTATTTTTGTAGCTTATCCTTTGAGTTTCTTTTGCAGTTAAGACTTAAGCATATAATTCTTAAGGCATAGACCTTACTTACGCGCTTTGTGTTTGTTGCAGCATACAAATACCCAATTTATGGTGTCCAGTGGCATCCAGAGAAAAATCCTTTTGAGTGGAAGAACTCACCGGGCATTCCACATTCCCCATCAGCTGTAAAAGCAGCCTATTATATAGCTGACTTCTTCGTTAATGAAGGTAAAAAGTTTATTATCTATAAATGTCAGGTTTTAGATGGAAACGTTAGTGAAAATCTTTGAAGAAGACAGACCTCTCTTTCAGTTGTCAAAGTTCAGTACCTATTACTGCTTTCTGAGAAGATTACTCTGCAAGCTTTATAGGCTTATAAAAAATCAAGGGAGACTAGAAATAGAATGGCTTAGTAGAAGTGACATCAAAAGGCCAGGCATTCCACAAACTCTTTTCAGTAGACTGGCTCAAAAGCCTTGTTTGTGCTGTGTCTTTCTACCATTTTGAATGATCGGTGTAACATTTTAGCCTTCCCTCCACAAAGGCAATGAAATGAGAAAAATACTTCATTTGTAATTCCAGAGGTTTCTTCACTTCCAAACTGAGTTATAGTCATTCAACATATTCTCAGTTTTGCTTGCAGAACGTATGCACCAAAACTATAAATACTTCTTGGGCAGTATATGTGCATCAAAAGGAGTGTTGCCAGCAGGTCAAGGGAGGTCATCCTCCCCCTCTACTCTGCCCTGGTGAGGCCGCATCTGGAATACTGCGTCCAGTTCTGGGCTCCCCAGTTCAAGAAAGACAGGGATCTGCTGGAGAGGGTCCAGCAAAGGGCTACAAAGATGATTAGGGGATTAGAACATCTTTCATATGAGGAAAGGCTGAGGGATTTGGGTCTCTTTAGTCTAGATAAAAGAAGATTGAGGGGGGATCTTATTAATTCTTTCAAATACTTGAAGGGAGGATGCCAGGGGGATGGGAGCAGTCTTTTTACAGTGGTGCCTATTGACAGGACGAGGCGTAACGGGCACAAGCTTGAACATAGGAACATCATAACATGAGGAGGAACTTCTTTACTTTGAGGGTAGTGGAGCACTGGAACAGGCTGCCCAGAGAGGTTGTGGAGTCTCCCACTTTGGAGACATTCAAAACCCGCCTGGACGCTGTCCTGTGCAACCTGTTGTAGGTGACCCTGCTCTGGCGGGGGGGTTGGACTAGATGATCTCCAGAGGTCCCTTCCAAACCTGACTGTTCTGTGATTCTGTATCAAAGAAGTGCAATATAGTGCCCAACAGTTACATGCTATAGACAGCACAAGAAGTTTTTGAATTTTGCAGAGCTTCTCATTTGTTTGTTTATACCTTAAGAAGCTGAAAGTAACTAATGTGTAAAATTTTGATAATTTATGATGCTTCTGGTCTATTTGCTATAAATAGGCAGGATATAAATAGAAGAGTATTTGAAGGGATCATACTCACTTTATTCCTTTATATATACTTACTAAACCATTCTGCTGAAATATCATTTTCATATTTTAAATTGACTATTTATGAAGTTGACTTACCTGATCAGTTGGGACTATGACGAACATAATCAATAATGTTGAATTTGGCCTCTAGATTTCATCTCTAATCAAGAGAATCACCTAATTGGAGAAAGCAGACAGTGATTTAAAGAAATTAACTCGTGCTGACCTGGTCAGTGAAAATGTAGAAATAAAAGTAGTGCTTCTTACAAGCTCAGGACTCTTTTTTTACATAGCGTAGTCCTTCTCCCCTTTGTGAAAAGGTAGCAAAATCACGTGAAATTCCTTGTCAGTAGCCATAAGCTTCCTGTACTTTAAGAATTTTGATAGGGTACTTATGGGAGGCTAAGACAAAATTAAAGGGGAAAATAGGAGAAAGTATAGTATAAGTCTATTTTTTCTTTTGTAGTCTAATACTAGAATGCAGCATGTTTTCTAGTTTTGTTTGCTACGTTCTCTAGTATCTGCACACTATTACAGGCAGAAGTAAGCTTGCTCAGGCCATTATCCAAGTAAATGTGGCAAAATAAGTGCCAACTCTGCTGGTAAGTCTTGTTGAGACACAGTGCATGGGACTTTTATATATGTATACACATATAATGAGCTTGTGCATAGTACCACACAGATATGTCAGTAGCTTTTGGATCTGTTGACCTCCAATTCCAGTAGAGCAAACTTGTGTCAGCCAGCTGTATGTGTCTGCACCCCATCTCATATACCAAATCATGAGTTATTCTTCATTACCTCCCCAATCTGTGTACAGCTGCTCCTACTGAGTACTTCATATCATAATGCTGCAGTGAGTAATTGATCTTTTTAGCTAATGTAGGGCAGAATGTCTTCCTTAACTTTGCAAATAAACCGAAGGGTGAAAAATGTAAACTGCTTTCAGCTGGCAAAAAAATGCTTATCTAGGATCACTTAATAACTAAATCGTTCTACAGAAATATAATTTTCATATTCATCCATTGTTAATTTTAAGTTCTGTAGAGTTGCCAATGTGATAAACCAGGCGATGATTCAGTTTTTATTGTCCTCATGAGCACAGTCCATGCTAACACTGCAACTTTCAGTAGGCTGATACTCTGATGCATTTCTTTCAGTATTGCAAGTACTGGTATCTCTGATAGGTACTGCCAGTATCTCATGGATAAATATTTTTTTACAATCTTGGCTTTAAACTTCTAATAAAATTTCTCCTTCTCCAGTAATAAAATACTGCAGTAACCAGCTTCCTGGTGATGTATCTTGACAGTTCTTCACACAGTAGTTACTGTAATCTATTTGCTGTTATGCTACACAGAACAACTTACTTTGCCAAGAAAGATACTGTCAAAGAGGATAATAGTAAAGAGATCTGTACTTTTACAATGTTTTACAGCCCGGAAGAGCCTGCACCGTTTCCCCAGTGAAGATGAGGAAACAAAAGAATTGATTTATAATTATACTCCAGTTTATACAGGAACATTTTCTTCATTTCAGCAAATATATTTTTTTGATTGAGTGTCGTGTCAAAGGTGCCGTGTTGCTATTTATAAATGGAATTATTTGCCAGCATTGCATAATTAAGCTGATACAGTGCACTGCACATGACAGAAAGCCAAAACAGTTCTCTTCCTTTACAATGATTTATCCTGTGTTTCTTCTGTGCTGTTGGACCATTAATATAAAAATTTACATTCAGTAACATAATAATTATCCTGAATCATACTTTAAGGCAAGCTACAGAAAAATGTATTTTTCTTCCAGGGAAGAGTTCTTAATTATGCTTATAAACTTGGAAGTAATTAGGTTATTGCAAGGAAAAACATTGTATTCCTGTATTTTAAAATATGAGAGTTATCTTTATAAAGTGATGTGGACTATGATAGCACTAGAGGCTTATATACATTGCTTAGTAAAATCTTACTCTGTTCAAATGATTTAACAAATGAGGCTTCTGATCTTGAGTTTGTCCTAAATATGTGTATGTAACCAAGTTCTGGACAGGGACTATTTTGTCATTTGAATAATTGACCAACATAGTAAGGAGGTATGATAGCAAAGAGACATTTTTGCCTAAAAAGCACATGTTGTATCCCATTTATGAAGCTGTTTCTCGTGTACATTCAGCATTGTTTGGAGTGCTTATACCTTGTGACGTCTACATAACTATGAGGATGCAGTGTAAACTGGGCATTGCAAGTATCAGGTAAAATAAGTACATTTGGAAGTGCTGATTCCACTTTCTGTTCTTTTCAAATTCAGTTTTATATATCCTCTGAGAGTAACTGGAGTCAGCAGACAGATAGGAGATGCAGATGTCCATTTCTTTGTATTTAAAAGAACGTAAACCTAGTTTTTTCTTTACATAGTCTTACTTTTCCTGTAGCTACTGGATAGAATTCTCACTTGGAGTCAAGAGGGAGTTTGCCATTAACTTAGTAAAGACAGTAGTTTTTTTCTGTTCTGTTGGGTAATTTAACGCAGCTAGAATTCAAACAGCAGATGGATGTATATGAGAAACCTATTAATCTTGACATAATGTGATAATAGCAGTTGCATTCAATACACTGTGATACCTTTTTTCTTTTTTTTCCTTTGCTTTGCTGCACACTTAGTGAAAATTTTGCTCAGTGGTTTTGTGTGGTGTCCAAAAAGGAACTAAGATGAGACAATCAAATATAACTCTCCTCTATTGCACAGCTTCCAAACTCTGTTAACATCAGTGGGGATTTGGAGTTTATGAAGAATTCAGCTTTGTACCTCAGCTCTGTATTGTGGTACCTCATATGCTCAAGTACCATATCTGACTAAAGCTGGTACGTTTCTCAGGTTTTTCAAGTAAAGGACTCTCTAACTTGTTTTTTACCATGAAACAACTGCGTAAGAGAATGTGAAATGTATTAGTTAAAAAACTATAAGGAAACATTAACTGTGACTACCAGTAAGACAATACCAGGTAATTACATGCATAAACATGCGATATTGCAGATTATTTCTACGTTTGTCAGATCAGCCAAGTTCAGTAAATGGAACCCTTTTCTAATGCAGGTGACTTTATTATATTACGTATATTAGCTGACTCCTGAGTAGAACCAAGAGTAAAGGGAGGGTTGCGCTCTACAGTTGCATATAAACGTAGTGGCTAAGATACTTACAAACCAAGTCCAGGCTTCTTATTCAGGCTGAATTCTTTGGAATAGCCCTAAGAATTCATGCAAGTAAGGAGGGCAGGATTGCTCTTGCAAGTGAAATGTCTGCCAACTTCAATGGTAGTAATTAGTTCCTAAGTATGTAACTATAAGGAATATTGTGGGTAATATGATGAGAGCAGTGTATTTATTATGAATTTGTATGTCTTTATCTTTGTAAAGCCTTATTTGATGGTATCAGTGATTTTTCTATGGTACATGAAATAAACTTTTATTCAAGCAGATGGGTATTTTTGTTCCCTTTTAGATACCGTGGATAGAGCATTAACAGTCATTGTCTTTTTATTTCCATCTGTGACAGTCACAAATCAAGAGGCTACTGTAACTCAGGTCCACTTGGTATGATCATGTCAACAAGTCAGGGTCAGGATGAGTGAGATCCATGGCCCGGCACAGACATACCTACAGCACAGCTCAGGCGCGGACCCATGGCCAGAGCCTGAGCTCAAATGCGCTTAAATGCGGCTGCTGAGCTGAGGGGCAGAAGCTTTCAACGAGGCTGCCCGCAGCTCTTTCTCATGCAACCCTTTCACAGCAGGCTCATCCCAGGTGCAGAGTGTCAGAGCTCACTTGCGCATGGGCAGCCAAACCCCTGCGGAGGTGGGAAGGGGTTGCAGAGCCAGTGGGTGCTCGCAGGGCTCCGTGAGCTGTAAGCAAAGCAACTGCTCTCTGCAATGTGCAGTGAAATGAGAACTTCTGTCTGTTCCTTGTAACACATGACATCTTCCATCAAGTTCTCCTCTAGTCAGAAGCAAACTACAGGAACCCAGAACTCGCCCAATAGAAGGTTTAAAAATTTGTTTTAAAGAAGTTTCAGTAGACCTCCTCTCTGCTCTAAGTGATTTAAAATATGTTTTTTTGTTGCTCAGATGGAACTTTAGAGTAGTTTTTAGGATTAATGCTGGAGAGAGAAGAAAAGAAGCCTGCGGCCATACTCTCAACTTATTCAGAGTATGGTTTTGAGCCTAATCATCTTGCTTGCTGCTGTGTGGGAAAAACATCCATTGATCAGCAAGGTAGCCCTGTGTGTTGCAGATTATATTAAAACAGCTTTTAGAAGGAAAAGTTTGAAATAGTTTTCTCTTTGTACTATTCTGTTTTTACCACTAGATGGCCTACAAGAACCAGTATTTTGTGCAACTTTGTAATCGGGTGCGGTGATGTCTCAAAAGTCTGAAGTGACTCGTTGAAGAAGATATTTACTGTACAGTGGTATTTACTTATGTACCAGGGTGTTTGGGATGTTGAGGAAGGTGAAGGGAGGAGGCGGACTAAGACTGGAATTTCATTGGCACAACTGGCCAGATTGGCATAATTGCAGGAGAGAAAAGGAGAGTACATGAGCATAGAATTAATTCAGTTGGGATTAAATCCTGATTCTAGTGAATATTTAAAACATCTGAGCATTAGCTGGAGGTGACTGGAACGACATCACTATTTTCAGGTGGTTGCTTCTCCTCTATAGCTGCAGAATCTGTCTTGGTTCCTTTTTCTGTAAATATGAAACTTGCTCACGCAAAACAGGACAGCTAGAAAACCCTTGCCTGGGAGGCAGGAAAGACCAGTATGAATTTGTTTGTGTAGGGAAGAAATTACAGGGAAGAAACATCCTCAGTAAGTGCTTTAAGTACTGAGTTAAAGAGTAAGAGGGAGAGCCTAGCCCACAGGCTGATTTCTGGGGGGAAAAAGTGCGTGAAACAACCCACCCAAAACCTCACCGCTTTGGGGCTGACCGGCTACGCAAAATTCCCGAGCAAGGTAGTGAATCCAAAGCGGAGATCAGCATCTGAGCAGACCGTGACGCTATTCCCACTTCAGTGCTGACTAGCTTATTTTAAGGCTAATCTTCAACCTTTTTCAATTCATCATGAGTGCTGTCTTATTCATTGCTGTGCGTTGTGATTTGGGCAGACAAACCAGGACGCTATGGATGCTGCTCAGCAAAAGGATATTGGAAGCTGGACTGCACTGCACTTCTGGGTAGATTTCCATAGAAATTAGCAGGCTATTAGGGAGCGGTGGTTCTTTTCTTGGAACAACAAGGAAAGTACAGGGGCAGTTTGAACAACCAACCAGGAGGAGCAATAACGGTTTCCCAGTTGTGTGTTGTCATCCCTGCACTGCCCTTATGAGGCAGTGAGAGAAATGGCCGTGTGTGTCATCAGGCAGCTAAAGACTGTGTGCCAATGTGGACTCAGGGATGTTGGGGTTTGAGGTGGGGGGGGTGTACACAAGAAGATTTCACAGTCACTTTTATTATGGTAATTAACTTCATTTTTTATTTTGTTTTATCTGGGTTTGTTTTTTTTTTTCTTCTGTGGGGTTCACTTGTACATATCTGGTGGTGGTGGTGTCAGAAAAGCTATGGGAGTTGGCTAGCGCTCAAGTCTCATTAAGGTTTCTAAATGCCTGTTCAAATTATTTTGGTTTGAGTACTTACATGGAAGAGAGTTTGACACATACTGTGAGGTGATTGATTACCTTCCCTTGTTAGCCTTGTGTCTTTGCCCAGGGCAGGCCTTTTTCCTAATCCTGTGTGTATTTATAGGGCAAATAGTGAGGAATATCCTGCCCAGGGCCACCTGTCAATCAGGATACTGCTCCAGCTTTCATCGCTTCTTCATAATGTTTATATCTGTTTCATAACGTATGCAGTATGTTTTAAGAGCCAGTTTTCTCTCTGAGTTCTTATATAACCAAAAATTTCCAAGACTTCTTCATCCGAAAAAGTCCAGACCATCTAAAAATAGCCATCGCTATTTGAAAGAGCACTTGAACAAGGCATTTGCTCCGAACTTAAGCAAAAATCTCAAGTTCTCTTCTTTGTGACTCTTGGAAATGTAGTGAACAAACATCCCTCCCAACCAAGCTTTCTGTAAATGAAAAGCAAAAAGCAAACAAAACAAATGGCTGAAGGGAGTAAATTCTAGCAATTGCTACTTCCAATCATCAAAGCGATTGGGTTGAGTACTATTGGCCTGGGGCTACGTACCTCCCAAGTTCCTTGGGTGATGTGGTCTGGAAGGTGTTACACTGCGTTTTTACAAGTCTGAGAGCTGATTTTATATGTGTGTAATTTCTTACCATTTTCCTGAAGAGTAGATCAGCAAAAACAGAAAGCCTAAAATAGCAATTTTCTAGCTAGGAGCACCTTAGGAACTGAGTTTCTCTCTGTGACCTTCTTGAGGCACCAGTGTAAACAGGTTGTAATCACCTTCGGAGTTCAACTTTAGAGCAGGAAGTTTAAACTTCACATACCTGTACTTCACTGGGATTTACTCAGCAGCTCTCACGCTAGGCTAACTCCTAAGGCTTTTTCAGAAGACAACAAGACTTACGTTATTGTGACTAGTTATTAAATTATTATATTAATTACTAATTGTTAGTATTATTATTACATTTTATTAATCATAATGTTAGTATTAGTGTTACAGAGGAGACACAAAGTACAATGAATAGTTTACAGACAATTTCTGAGATTTTTCCAGAGAGTCCCTGGCAGAATGGAAGTACTCCAAAGATTGTGGCCAGGCCCTTTCTCACTCTGGATGGAGTTAGTCCTTGCAATCCTTCTAGGCTTCCAAATTAGTCACTAGCATTTATACCACTGTATGCTATACACCACTGTACCACTGATGGAGTTTGATGGAGGCCACTTGCAGCCTCTCAGAGCAGATCTAACCGTGTCTTGTACTTTCAGAGGTAAAGAGAAAAACCTAAAGAACCTGATTACCCACTTTGCCTTAATTTGAGGAATTTGTACTGATTATTTCTCATTAATATTTGCAAGAAGCATCTCAGTCCACCCTTTCAACCAAGAGTACCAGTAAATCTTTTGTGTCTGGAATTATACCCACAATGGTTTTGTTTGTTCTTTATGCTACTAAACTGAAAACAGCAACATTTTCCTCTTACTAGAAATAGAAGCTGGTTCACCCTTCATCCCCAAGTTCTGAGCTTCACTTCAGGTTTCTCATCCCTCCCAAGGATGAGTTTGAACGCATCCTTGTAGTTTTCCCACTTTGGTTCTTGTGGTCCATTATACTTTGCATCTCCTTAGGGAGTTTAATGACTGTACCATAGCTTCCAACCAGCAGTCACTTCCACCGACAGCTGCCATAGTCTTCCCAAATTACTGACGGTTCCACTTCAGATTCTTGCAAATGAAGGAATGGGCTTCATGAACACACTAAATGCACAAGGAAGCCCAGGGGCTCCCTGGCCAGCGGGCATGCTAGCTGGAGCCCAGCCTGCTGCACCGTGCCGGGAAGAGGTGGCAGGAAGCAGCAGAAGCAGCAGCCTGTGCCACCTGAAGCTGCAGCTCAAGCCACCATAGCCCGAGCTGTGCTTAGGCAGCCAGTGCTTTAACATAAGTGTCTTCCATGTCCTTTTATTCTTCACTGTCAATGTTCTTGCACTCCCACAGTTGCACTCGCAAGGCTTCCCCAAGAAAGCAGTTCAGAATCAGTCAGCAGTTTCCTCTTTATTTTCCACACCCAGAGGGTCTGAGACACATGAAATGAATGAATCTGGACTAATTTCCAACTGTTTAAACAAAAAAGAAAAAAAGAAGGGAAACGCGCGCTGTGGATATACTGTGGCTTTTAGCCACACCTTAGTGCAGTGAGTAGGGAAAAGTTCTGGCACAGATGAAAATGTAGCTTTATACATAAATTTTATTTTAAGAGAAGCAGCTTCACATCACATCAAAAGAATACCAATCCAGACAATAACACCTTATTGAACACTGGGGCTTTCTGGGCACGTTTTGTTTCCCCAGATTGCTCACTTGAGCATTTGAATAACGGACTGCAGGCTATTTTATAATGAACTACCCTTTTGGCAACCGTTCCTGCAAAGACTCAGCATAGAGGGCTTTGGTGCTAAACTGAGCGATGGTCCTTCTGTGGCTTGGCTCTCTGTGGCAGTCAGGGCACAGAGCTGTGTGTGGGAAGAATACAAGTCATGTGGCAGGTGAGGTTTGACAAGTCAGGGTTTCACAAATCACATCTAGTCTGTCATGTCTCACTCGCACTTAAGCGATGTAGGAGAGTTTCACTTTCCTCAAGGCAGAGCAAGCCCAGGGCTCGTACTCTACCACACTAGTGGGTGCAGATGTGTGCACAAAACGTGCCATGTATTTGTACTGTTCACAAAGGACTCTAAAGTGATGTTCAGAAAGCTCATGAGGTGCCAAATAATGTTCTTTCTTCATTCTTCATACAAGATGAAATGAATACCTATGTAGCACAATGAAATGATTTCTATGTAGAATTTATATCTTGTCTGAATAAGTGGGATTTTTTTTCTCTTCTGCTGCTTGGGACCCTGATAGGGTAGCAGTGCTTCCTTTCCTGCTCACCTTTTCAGTTTGCTGTCCATGTCCGCATGATCTATAAAGAAGTGAAGAGCCCGGCTTGCGGATGTGATGTCAGCCCCATCCTCTGCTCCCTGGATTTCACTTCCAGAGGTGGATCCAAGATTGGATCCTCTTAGAATCTATGCAGAGGCACATGGAAGACAGGGAGGTGATTCAAGACAGCGAGCATGGCTTCACCAAGGGCAAGTCCTGCCTGACCAGCCTAGTGGCCTTCTATGATGGAGTGACTACATCAGTGGACAAAGGAAGAGCTATGGATGTTGTCTATCTGGAGTTCTGTAAGGCCTTTGACACGGTCCCCCACAACATCCTTCTCTCTAAATTGGAGACGTATGGATTTGATGGGTAGACTGTCCAGTGGATGAGGAATTGGTTGGATGGTCACATCCAGAGGGTAGTGTTCAATGGCTCTATGTCCAGATGGAGATTGGTGACAAGTGGTGTCCCTCAGGGGTCCGTGTTGGGACCAGTACTCTTCAGTATCTTCATCAATGACATAGACAGTGGGATTGAGTGCACCCTCAGCAAATTTGCAGATGACACCAAGCTGAGTGGTGCAGTTGACACACCTGAGGGACGGGATGCCATCAAGATGGACCTGGACAAACTGGAGAGGTGGGCTCATGTGAACCTCATGAGGTTCAACAAGGCCAAGTGCAGGGTCCTGCACCTGGGTTGAAGCAACCCCCAATATGAATACAGGTTGGGGATGAAAGAATTGAGAGCAGCTCTACCAACAAGGACTTGGGATTACTGGTAGATGAAAAGCTGGACATGAGCCAACAATGTTGTACTTGCAACCCAGAAGGCCAACCATATCCTGGGCTGCATCAAAAGAAGTGTAGCCAGCAGGTTGAGGGAGGTGATTCTGCCCCTCTGCTCTGCTCTTGTGAGATCCCCCCTGGAGTACTGCGTGCAGCTTTGGAGCCCTCAGTACAGGAAAGACACGGACCTGTTGGAGTGCATGCAGAGAAGGGCCACAAAAATGATCAGAGGGCTGGAGCACCTCTCCTATGAGGACAAGCTGAGACAGTTGGGGTTGTTCAGCCTGGAGAAGAGAAGGCGCCAGGGAGATCTTATTGTGGCCTTTCAGTACTTAAAGAGGGCCTACAGGAAAGATGGGGACAAAAGTTTAAGCAGGGCCTGTTGTGGTATCACAAGGCGTAATGGCTTTAAACTAAAAGAGAAGATTTAGACTGGATAGAAGGAAGAAACTTTCTACAATGAAGGTGATGAAATACTGGCACAGGTTGCCCAGAGAGGTGGTAGAAGCCCCATCTCTGGACACATTCAAGGTCAGGTTGGATGGGGCTCTGAGCAATCTGATCTAGTTGAAGATGTCCCTGGTCATTGCAGGCAGGTTGGACTAGATGACCTCTAAAGGTCCCTTCCAACCCAAACCATTCTATGATTCTGTGTTTCTACACACTTCATTACTGCTGCTCTGTGTCTGTGTGGCCCAGGAAGGATGGCAGGAACCACGATAAACCTCTCATGCACTGACTGGAGTTGAATGCTCATCCATGCAGTGGCACTGCTAAAAAAGCTGGTGTATATTTTGAATTTCCAGATGTTAACCTATTTGGGGTGGCGGATGACATGAAGCAGATCTCTCCTGGGATCAGTTGTCCCCAGGCTGAGGAGTGGGATCATATTTATACACTGCCATTAGGGCCAGGGTGTACTGTGGGAAGAAAAACAACTCTGTAAAAAAAAAAAAAAAGCTGTCTTTAGAACAGAGCTTGATTGTCCTGCTCAGTGCTTAGTTACAAGACAGATGACCCTGTATGGTAAACGAAGGGATAAACTGACATTTTTCTTATGGACTTTGCTGCAGCCTCTAAATCACTACCACACATAATTTTTATTCCTTTAGCACAGCTTATCTCCTGCAAAGCTTGCCATGAATTCCTTGCATGTTTTTTAACTCATAACTATAATATTGAAGAATATAATCCAGACAGATGGATGAGTAATAATATGAGAAGTAATTAAAAAGAAACATGATCTTATACTTTCATGAGTAGCAGGATTTTTGGTAGTTGCCTTTTTCTCTGTGTCCTGTAGAACTTATTGATAAATTATAATCTAGATACCAAGACTTCAAACGAGAGAAGAAAAATTAAAGAGCTTCATTTATGCAATTTGAAATTAAACTGGAGCACTAAAAAATAGAGGCAATTAAAATTTGGGATGTCACATCTGCCTGATTAAACATCCAACAAGATGCGTGACTGACACTCCTCTCCAATCTTCATTTATTTTTTAATATTAAAAAACTCCTCAGATGTATATAAGCCATCTGCTGTTCTCAGATGCACTGAGCCCTGCTATATTATGCATCTGCAAAGCATTTTGATTTGATGCCGTTAACTATGGAAATTTGCTCATGACATTTTCCAGTAGAAAAGGCTGATGCTTTCTAGACATTTCTGATTATGGCCCAAACTTCTTTCCTCTTTTGTCCGCAACTGTTCTTTTTTGATCATTACAGCTAAGCTGCAGGCTGCTTTGGTGTGAGAAATAACACCAGCCAAGTGACAGCAGCCAGGCTGGGTCCTTCTCAACACGTTTGGGCCACTAAACATCCTTATTTCCTCAGCGCGCTGCAGAAATCTCCACCTGGAGATGAGGCCCTTGCTCAGCCGGTGGACTAAAGAGCAGCCTGGAGCCGCCATTGCGGTGTGGTGAATGTCATGGTCTCACAGTGCCGGGGTAAGCAGGAGAGTGTGACAGCGTGCAGGGAGTTTCAGGTGGAGGAGAACACTCTGTTGGCTGACAGGGACATCAGGCAGCCCAGGGAGGGACTCGCTTGGGCGAGCATCCCAGCTGGCCACCTGCTTCACACCCTCCATCGCAAGCTGAACCATGACTTAATGATGCCCGTTTCCCTCCTGCAAGGGCAAGGAGAGCCCACAGCCCTTCCCGGGCAGAAGCAGGGTTTCAAGACAATGAGGGAGGAAGCCCAGCCTGGCTTGGCTTCATCCAGACCTGCCACACAGCTGGCGGTGAGCTGCCTCTCCTTTCTCTGCCTCCGTTTGCTTTCCTACCTACTGTGCCTTCTGTCTGCGGAAGCTGTTATACATTTGTACAGTAACAAGCGTGCTGGGATTTGCCAGGACAGCTGCTGTAATACAGCAAACACATGGAAATGAGAAGGAATACATCAGTGCCATAAAAGAAACTAGCCCTAAGGTCCTGGATGCAAGCTGAAGCAAGACATGGCAGTTGCAGTCGGTTAACACTGTGAGTTACTTCAGGCACTGGACTTCCCCCGTTGACTCTTGTTTTTCTTGATTTGAACAAGTACCTGTGGCGTTCAGTCATCTGCCTGCCTGCCAGCTGCAGCATCCGAAAGATGGAAATCCTTTAAGAGGTTTCTCCTCATCGTCATGGATCAGGACAGGGATGAAATGGCAGCGTTCAGCGAGCAGCTGCCATTTGACCTTCAGTGCTGACGGTCTGCTTCCACCAGCAAAATGCCAGGAGAAGGCCAAGCATGAGGGAAATAGTCCCTAAACCCTCTGCTACAGGGAGCCCCTTGTGTAGCACCAATTCTGTGGGCCTCTTCAAGTGTCCTGAGGGAAAAAGTGGTGGTGGGGAGGAACCACTCTAATAAGTGAGGCACGATTTCATTCTACCAAACCCCATTACACCGTAGAAATGTCTTTCTCTGAGGAAAGGTGGTAGCTGATCCCTCTACCTGTGCACATGGCACTGCATGGCTCCCCCCCTCCCCCAGTCAATCAAACCAATTAGCTGCATGGAGGGGAAGTCACTGGTGCCACACAGCAAAGATTTCATCTCTCTCAGAAAAAAGGTGAGGCTGAAATGCACAGCTTCTCAGTTGTGAAGCATGTGACCAATTTTTGGGTCATTCCCTATATGACTTGGGCTTCTCTTTGCCTATAGCTGCACCAGCACTTCCCATTCACGTTGCAGGAGTAGCCGGAACTTGATGCAGCAACGTGGAGCGGAGTGAGTGAGATGCATCTGAAGAGGTGGATGAGCAGTTATGATGGATGCAAAAGACTTGGAGACTATCCAAGTGTCTTGCTGGGTCCAGGTATATTTTACGCACTCATCTTTTCCTCATGCTTTTCCCTTTTGCCATCTGTGTCTTGTACAACCCTCCCTCTTCCTTGTAGAGACGCAGCAGAAGAGCACAGCGAGGTCAGCACGCTGTGTATGCTATGGGTCACACAGATGTCTCTCCCTTTTGAATTCCAGTGTTTAACTGCACAGACTGCAATACGTGCACTGCACACAGTATCACTGTCCCATTGCAAACTCAGAGAAGTCAGCATAGTGTATTTTATTTTATTTTATTTTATTTTATTTTATTTTATTTTATTTTATTTTATTTTANGACCCTTTAGTCTCCTATGCAGCAGAGCATGAAAGGAGGAAGTGGATAAACCAGCAAATTTTTATGGTCACACCTTATCCATTTAATGTACAGAATGCAGGTATTCAATGAAAAGGACTGCAAACACAGACCACCTGACATATGGGCAAAGAAGCACTTCAGTTTATGATAATCTCTTCCCAGACTGAAGAGAGATTTAATCCAGTGCAAGCCGTGTCTGGAACTCACGGAGTATTCTGAAGGGATAGGCTGCCTGTCACCCCAGTGGGCACTAACTTGGCTCTTGCTGTGGCTATGATCATTGGTAATGACCTTTATTACTGTCACTGAAGCCAGTTTCAAAG
>VZSZ01012221.1:538494-749998 GCA_013398815.1 Ibidorhyncha struthersii
TTTTTCCTAATATCCAACCTAAACCTCCCCTGGCTTAACTTGAACCCATTTCCTCTCATCCTATCACTTGTCACTAGGGAGAAGAGGTCAGACCCCGTCTCTCTACAACCTCCTTTCAGGTACTTGTATAGAGTGATAAGGTCTCCCCTCAGCCTCCTCTTCTCCAGGCTAAACAGCCCCAGTTCCCTCAGCTGCTCCTCAGAAGACTTGTGCTCTAGTCCTTCACCAGCTTTGTTGCCCTTCTCTGGACGTGCTCCAGCACCTCAGTGTCTTTCTTGTAGTGAGGGTCCCAGAACTGAACACAGTACTCGAGGTGGGGTCTCACCAGTGCTGAGTACAGGGGGATGATCACTTCCCGAGTCCTGCTCACCACACTATATAGCATTAAACACGCCGTGCCCAAGGCGCACCTTCCCTAGGGGCATTTGATTTAAGGTTTACTGTGCTAACAGTCGCTATATTCATACTGAACAAATCAAGGGTTGTTTGCCTACAGCCAGATCAAAGCTAACACTCACTACAAGCCAACGCCCCCAAAAGATTATGAGATTACTAGAATTCTGGGAAATATCCTAGGTCCTCAGACGATGCTCCCAAATGATGCCTAGCAAGCATCATTTCTGGATGGGGAGAAAGGACACATCCAGGAGAAATGGCCATGTGGTAGCCCTACACAGAGCATCCACATAATTTAAATTCTGTTGCACTATATGAGCCTTTGTACTTTATTTTTATAGTACACCTCTTTATTGCAGTGTAGGTTTCAGCAGAGTCTTTTTGTCTGCTTTGGAAAACCATTTAATAAACTCTTCTGGGTTTTCTTTGATTTTGCAAAAGTAACAACAGCAAACCAACATAGCACTGAGTTTTGGTGAGGGCAACAGGACCTCATGCGGTGTTAACAGGAGCAGGTACAGGCAGTACTATTGCTCACTTTTTGATCGAGCACTGAAGTGAAAGCAACATCTGGGGACTGTGTCAGATTTCCTGACTATGTTTTTAAACTGCTTTAAGTGTTCTTACTTAACTTTTAACTACCATGAAGGATAATAAATTTCTACTTGAGTCTCTTAATGTACTCTGTGGAGGGGTTTGTGGGTTGTGGTTTGTTTGTTTTTGTTTTAAAACTTCTCTCACTTTTCCCCTGAGGGAAGAAGAGACACAGATAAAACCCAGTCCTGTAAATGACAACATGTTATTTTTAGTTCCTGAAATCATCTATGCTTAATTAGTTTATCCAGCTGAAAATGAGAAAGAAACCCCCATGCCCTACAGCAATATGCGTTCATGTATAGCTCCTAAAAAATTAAATCCTTGAATTTGTCTGTAAAAAACACCTATTAAAGTTGTGTGTGAAGAAAGTGGCACAAGCATTTATATATAATCCTCATACTTCAAAAAGTACAAGTACTTTTTTTTATAAAAGTGGGCAACTCCACCCTCAACCTGCACACACCCCTAACATGCCTTGAAAAACACCATCAGAAACCTCAATGTAGTGCAAGAATCTCACCTTCTCTGTTGGTTTCCTGCATAGATGTTTCTCTTCTCTGGTGTTTGCTCCTCACACAGCCCATGGAGTTAATCTCTCTGTGACTGACATATTTTTCTAAATTACCTCTTTTCCCCAGATATGGTATATTCCCTTTTTTATGTTTTCTTCTTTGATGCACCTATCAAATTTCTCATCTTTTGCACTATTTTCCATGATTTGTGTCACATGGCATATCATTCCTTCCTTTTTGTCCTTACCTTGGTTTTTCCTTAAAAGAGGTGGATCTTTTACAGCTCTTCCATTAAATGGCATAATTCACAGGATGGTTTTGTTGTTGGCTTCTCTGTTCCTTTTCTTTGCAAACGTACCCATGCTCAGAGCTTTCTTCGCACCTCACCTCACACCTCATTTTATCACCCCCATGTCTGTGTCCATAAAGTGAAGAAAATGAAGTGCTCAAGAGAAGGCAAGGGACACCTTATGGCCTGTGAGAGTTCCACCCACTCTGAGGTTAAGCGCAGCCAAAATTGAGCCCCTATCCCATACAGAGATCTCCCCATGTCCTGTTCATCCGGGCTGAAGGAAGAGGAGCTCTGGGGATGTTGTGAGCCTCCTGCTCCTGCCCTGGGATCTGGGGTTGAGGACAGTGTGTGCTCCAGGCACTGAAGCTTTGCAAAGTGGTTGGTGGTACCACAGCCATGCTGGCCTCTGTGTGACATATGTGACATAAAGCGTATTCAACTGCTTGAGGAAAGCCATCACTGTGGTTACGTCAGTACAGCAAATAAAGCGGGCCAGGGCCTGTGCTCTAACTTTTTGCTGAAGTGGCCCAGCACAGCTCATTCTCATGCTGCTAAAACCCAAAGCAGGGTATATCCATCCATACTGGGGACAGTCCCTGGCCCATGCTTTCTCCCAGTCTAGGCCAGCCTTGCTGGGACGTTGAGCTGTTTTTATCCAAAACCATACCAAGGGGTTAGTGACAATGCCACAGCAACGGTGGTCAAGGATTGATGCCTGAGGCCCTGCCCTACATCAGTGTACTATGTGATACAGAGCCTGAGCAGCTGCTATGCCCTAATCTTTACCAATCACAGCTATGGACAGACCCCGGCCACCCCCTTGTCAGACTAGACTTGGGGGGATGGAGGGGAAGGGAGATGGAGTTTGGCGCCAGCACAGGTTTGATTTCTGAAGGAGGTAAAGCCTTGGTCCTTTGTCTTTGCAACTACCTGATAATTCCCATCTGGAGTCAATGGAAATGGAATCTTAGGAGGTGACCTGGGAACTACTGATCTGGCTGCCATACAAATATCCTACTTCGTAGTCAGCAGCACCCCTAAACAAAATAAGGCAAAACTGAGTAAAATCCTTTCTGTGGGCAAGTGCTACATAGCTATTACTATTCTCATTTCACAGAGGAGTGTAGTACCAAGAGATTAAATATTGCAGTCCAAGTCCCACAGTGGGACTCCGTGTCACATTCACAATATAATTTGGGCCGTTAGGCTGAGGTCTAACCAGAAGGCAGTGTTGCTTCTTCAGAGAAATCACAGCATCTTCTCTTTTCTTAAAGTTTCTGCAGCAAACGCAGCTAGCAGAATGCCTTGCAATTTCCTAGCACAGAGGGAAAAGGGCTGCTGCAATTTGTTCCCTGTTTTCCAGTAAAGCTTGGATCTCAGAGTAACAGCTGTATTGAAGTAGAATAAGTAAGCACATCTACTGAGGAAGCCAAGTCTTCATTCTTCTCCAGGAGGACAAAGACATATCTACACATCATTAATTACTAATGCGATGGCCCAAGCAGTTTTCATCAGTCATTTTAAATGTCATTGTAGAGGATGTGAGTGTTTTCAGAAGATAGCTTTGGAGCAGATATTCCAGGCAGATCCAGGAAGTCATCTGTACATAATTTGGAAGCAGAAACTCTATTTATTAAGGAGTCCCCACTTCCAACATACTGACTGATGTTATGCAAAATTATGTGTCACACAAAGCAGACTGAGAGTCATAACAGCTACACTGGATGAACAGAATGAATCTCAAAAGGTAGGACGCCGGTCTTGTAATGCATTATTCATGGCTGGCAAAATTAACCCCAGAATCTGGAAGCAGGGGAAGAATGAACAACTTACAGCTTCTTTTTGTTCCCCCAAAACTCTGACTCCAATGTCGCATTTGCTGCACTCATGATCTCCTTGTCTAAGCAACTTCCAGAAAGATGTTTCAGGGCGATTAGATATTTCTGCACTGTAAGTTTAAAAACTGGCATAGTTACCAATAAATGTATTTTGTTTTGCTGTAATAAACAACTGCTTCTGAACAGAAAATAACTAGTGTTTTCTCTGATGAGGCTGGCATTTTAATTTATTTGCGTGGTAAGTCATCCTTTGGGAATATGATCTTTCCGGCAAGTGAGAGAAATGAGGGCAATCCCTAAATGCATCAGTAATTTTGTACTGTAGATTACCACTCCAAGAAGTGCATTCCCTGGATAAGGGAGAGAGAACCCATCCGTAGCCTTTCTAGACATACAAAAGACAAGTATTTTATTATCTCTGAAGTAGATTGCATCAAAACTAGGGCACAGCCCTTTTTTCAAGCAACTACATTAATAAGATAATCTGAATATTCAAAGTGCAAATGGTGCCTGACTTTCACATTCACTTTTACAAAGTTAACCTACAAGTGTCTTGTTGAGAGATAAATCAAGCAAAGTTTCTCCATCCTCTGTCATGATGGAAAGACTGTAGTACCCTTTAGAAGAAGAATTTTAATCTATGTGTAGTCATTTCTCATGTGTGCTGGATGGGTTATCTGCTTTGTGAGTTAACCAGGTCATAGAAAAAAAAAACCCAAAGGCCTAACTTTCTGATGCCTCATTGTCAGTTCTCAAGGTGGCACATGTGTGCCTAATTAATAGATGTTTTTGCTTTAAATATATTTTTGCTTTATCTAGATTTCCTCAGATACTCAGGAGATAACCATATTCTGAACTGCCTGAAGCTGACTATGCTTCATTGAAAGATCAGGAAATTAAAAACACAGGATTTGGAAGTACATTTATTTCACATTCCTCTGGCTTTACTCTCGGTTTGTCTGAGATGCCCAAATTAAGAACTTGATTACCACAACCCCATACCGGAGCGAGAGAGGCACAGTTCCCTTCCTCCTGCTCCTTTGATAATGTCAGGTGACTGGACTCTTAAATTTAGGTATTTCATATAAGAATGCCTAAACTTAAGTGACATTAATCTATTTCTACTCATATATGAGCCATCTGAGTTCAACCCATTGATTTTAAGAAACATTTTCTCCAAAGTGAATTTAGCGTAGCTGAGACTCGAGGCATCACCTAACTGGCTGTACATTCCAGGTCTCATTGATTCACCCAGCTTCCACTTCTACTTCATTGTACAATTTATTCTAATGTAAAAATGTAATCCAGGCTTTACTAGTGTATCTTATGAACTCCTTACTCAAGTGAAAATCATATTCTCCTGAGGTTCTGGGGTTTTTTTACCTTTAGAATTTTAGGTCATGGTAAAATCCAAGTCCAATAATTAGGTGTATATTATGCACAACCATGACTGGAATTCCTTGTTAGTTATCTAACTGTAAGTAAATAATATTTCTTGTTATTGAAGTGAAAGAAGTAAAAGAGGTGATACTTCCTGGAGTGGATAACACTCTCTGCTTCCAGATAATGGCAGCCTACCAGAATAAGTTAAACATGGCAATTTAGCTCCACAGGAGGAGTTGTTTATGGGATAGTACCAAGTCAGACTTGGATTACATGGTGTATTAGCAATATATTTGCAGTAAACCTGCAAAGTCAACTGTTAGAGAGATGTGTTTTGCAGTGTTTTGTCCTTATATATTATATATAACTCACAGATTTATCTGAGCACTCTGCAATGATTGATCCCAGTGGGACGTGCGACATTTCAGCAATACGTACCAATAAATGAGATGTGCTACTCTTTTCCCTCTGTTATATTTTTGAAATAGTGCTGAGTGTGGTGGTATTTCCACCGCTAACCATGAGGTGGCATAACATACACAGCAGAACAGCGGTCAAACCTTCCTTTTTATATTTTGTACATTGTGTTTCTTGGCAGATTACCTTTTAATGGTGAAAGACAGGCTGTAAAACTAGTTGAGCTTTTAGAAACCCTACACTGTTACAAAAGCAACGACAAAAATACATATTTGTGTGTGTGTCTCTGTTGTGGTGCTTTTCACTCTAACAAATCATTTCGAGCATATTACTACATGATGATGCTAAAAATAAAATCACAATTTTTTCCTTTTTTTTTTTTTTTAGTTTGCTTGCCACTGTCTAGTTTTGCTTTCATTGTTCTGCCCTTTGTAAGTCTGATTTATCTCTTTTCCCAAATCTCTCTTCCTTCATGGGGCTAGTCTCTCCAGGCTTGATTTTCCTTTCACATTATTGTAATGTGAAATAGATTTGATGAGTTAAGACTAGCCAAGAGTCTAATTTCTTACTAACTTGGCAGATTAATAGGAGTGTCATGTAAATCAGATACATATTACACATCTGTTAACTACATACCTGAGTTTAATACTTTTCCAAACACATAGCTTAACTTAACAAGGTGGAGTCTTAATTTGGATAAGAACATCTTAGGCTGTTCTTAAGCCAAAGATTCTGTAATCCTAAATAAAATCAGCACAAAAGGACTTCTTGCAGGTTTGGAAAATTCCCTGGCAAGCCATAAATCAGCAAACGGACTATATGCCACAGGTTTTGCTTCCCTAGTAAACACAGTCTCTATTACAGCTTTCTCATTCTGATCACTTATGATAAAGGGATGTAAAAGGGAAGCCATTTTAAGCTGTTAGTGGCGGATACTTTATATAGGAAAGATCCTGATTGTCCCCTTCCCAGCCCCCAGAGAGAGGAGTGGAAGGATGGGAGAGATGGGGCCAGGACATGGGTGTTATGTGAGCCTTTGTCAGGGGCAGTGGGAGGGAGATGCTTAGCCAGGGAAAGCAAGCTGGGAGCTGCAGGTGATGGCCAGACTGGTAAGACACTGCCTGTACCAATGGGGCCCTGTCACTCTGTCCCCAACGAGAAGAGTGGCCACCATTCAGAGATCACCAGCAAAGGTGGCAGTGATGAGGCAGGGCTGAGGTGGAGGAGAGAAGCACCGTCAGCGAGTTGGGGTCAGGGAGGTCCCTGGCCAGGCACAGGCATGGCCACACCACAGGTCAGGCGAGTGCCAGAGCCCAAGGCCTGGGTTTAAATGCAGTTAAATGCAGCTCCTGAGCAAAGCAGGGGAAGTCCCCGATAAGATGTCCCAGGGTTGTTTCCCCACAGCCTGCTGCAGGTTGCAGAGCCCAGGGGTGGGAGCTGGCTGTGGCAGCCAGACCCTCTTGCTCCTGTTGGAGCTCTGGGCTCCTCTGGGTTTCCTCCAGAGCTGCCAACCAGTGCTGGGACCAGGACAGGTCCTGGGAGTGCTCTCGTGGGCAGGCAATTGTCTCCATAGGTGTTGTCCTAGTCTCCAAACACTCCAAGGGACACTCCCCACAGCAGTCTAGATACAGCCTCCTCTAAACTTCAGGGAGAACAGACTTATTTGAATTACAAGGCCTTTAGAAACCAAAACATGACTGTGAATATGTATGTGTAAGAGTCCCATAGAAGGTTACTGGTTATCACACACCTGAGGGTCTGGCAGCAACCTATAAGCCAGGCAGCTTTATTTGCTAAGGAAAACAACACATTGCAGCGTGGATTATTAATATGAGACCAAGGTTGTTTAAACAAGTTTTTGGCTTGCATTTGCCCCAGCACTTGGGACTCTCTACCTACTTGTCACTCTGATTCTGGCTACACAGATAAAGCAGGATAAGTACACCCTAGTGATGTTTCATTGAACAGCATGGACCAATGTGGGGAGCCGACTTGTTTGCTCATGAGTAACACAGTTCGCATTCCAAATATGTCACATGCTAGGAAATGCTGTTACCCTTCCTTGATGCCCTACTAATTGGGCAGGTACGCAATGTTGTGGAAAAAGAGAAATTAGATTACTCTTGAAATCGCTTTCAGCCAACTTACAATTCAGCTTCAGCGATTCTGCTTGGCACTGACTTACAGGAGTGTTTTGAAAGCATGGTTGCATATGGCCGGTGTGAAATAAGTAGGAAACTGGGACAGAAAGCTTAAAGAAGTGATACTGGGTCCTAGGGGGATAAGCAAAACACAGAGAATCTTTTTTGCCTTCCTGGTATTATTTATGCATGGCTGCCGTTTAGTGAGAGCATCTTCAGTCTGGTGCTGGTTTTGAGAGGCAGTAGACCATGCAAGGGCAGCTATTCCATAAAGCTGTCACATCCAGGACTGTGTTGTGTCACTGACCAGCAAGTACGCACGTGGAGGCAGGAATTAAATCCAGATGCTTAATTTGTTTAAAATCAGAGAGAAACACTCAAACCATTTATCAGCAATTGCCTGTCAGCCTGGGGAAAATGCTGCATCTTATATGTAGCTGGAAAACAGAAAGCAGTACAGGCTAGATCTGTGTCCTCAGCTGCTAAATAATTATTTAGGGTCCTGAATAGCCTAGTGCCCCGTTACAGTGAAGCAGAGTGCTGCTGGTGCTCCTGGGCGATCAGGGCTGCTCTGGCGTGCTGTGAGCACACCGCCAGCATGCAGTGCAGACATAGCTCCAAGGGGCAACGCTGCAGCAGTAGTCTTGATATGAAATACCTTCTTTATGTGCCCATTTTCACAGATCTGAATTCCCTGATTGTCCGTAACACATATGTTAGTTTGCTAAGGAACCCTCCGCAAATTAATGAATCTTTCAGGCTGATCCCCAGTTACAGTTGCAGGGGTAGTCAGCTCCCTGGACAGAGAGGAGAGAGAAACCTCTTCTTTAAGGCTGCCTTGACAACGGCACTCTCCACCTTATTCAGCCCTAACCCATCAAACCTCTGACATGACCTCAGGGTCCAACCCAGCCACTCTCCCATAAAAGCTCTATTCTGGCAGGCAATGACACGACCCCATCACTATGTTGGGCACTAAAGAACGGGTTTCTATAAAACCGCTCAGCATAGTGGGTAAGAGCTGAATTTGTTTGCAAAAAATATCCTGCCAATGCGGGAGCTGTACATGGAAGGAACATTTTACCAACTTGAAAAGAAACTTCTTCAGTGTATAAAAGAGCTCCTGGGTTGTAATTTGTTATAATTAAAGTAGATGAGGCTGATACTGGAAGGAGGCAAGCCAATTAGTTTGGGACGTCAATTTCTGTTTGCCACTGTCAAAGTCTGTTAAAGGAACTTGATAGGTTGCTGGATTGGCTTTTTCAACCAGATAATCCCCACAAGAAAGACAAGCAGGCAGCCGGGTGCGGAGAGGAACATTGCAATTGCCATTGAAAAAAGGCCGCACCTGCCACTGTGGTGCTCGGAGGTGACAAAGGTGTTGCAAGCCCTGAGCTGTGGACAACTGGATGGAGAGGTGAAACTCAAGATCCAAACATGGACTAGAGCCCTGCATGGCAGCTGCAAACAAAGAAAGCCTGCACTCAAAGATATTTGAAAGAGATAGGCCATCAGTTGTTTGGGCTAAAATCTGCCAATTTTGGGGCAGGACTACAGGCTTTTGAGTGGTCCAGTTATGTGTTCTCAGGTTTTAGACAAAAAGAGTTAGTCTTGTCACATGCTAACCAGCTCCCATAGCTTCAAACTATAGTGTCCTTATTAATATACGGTAAATACCATCTTCTTAATAGGTTGTAGTACAATATTGAAAGAAAGCGGGTTTTAAATAAAACCAGGCCTAACTGCCATGGTTTTAACTGATACAGCTCTATTGAAATTTATTTATAGTAGTTAGTGTCATAGCCTAGCATTAAAAAAATCCACCCTTCAGCAAATCCAGGCTATGCACTGTTTCATTTCAGAGAGTTCTTTCAGATCATACTTTAACTTAAAAAAAATCATTTATTTCAGTTTTTTGTGTCAAAAATCTCTATGGACCGGAAAGAGATGGGGGCATCAGCTCAACCAGTAATGCCTCCAGCAACACCAGAAATTGTAATATATAATCACTCTATGTCACTGTACTAGGCAAAAATCTGTTGATTTATCAATATAGTTCCTGCTTTCAGGTCCTGAAGACATCAGCTGCTCTTTTACAAAGCTGGTGGTACCTGGCTCAGTCCTTAGCAAATGCGTAGTGCCACATTTCTGCAGCCGTATCTCCAGTTTTGCTGTCAGTCAAAGTACCATTGCAAATCTGATTGTCCGTAAAACTTGAATTAAGCAGAAACTTGGGGAAAGGAAAAAAAGTCTAAAAGTTTGAAGGACAGATCTTCAGCTATTCTAAGTTGTTACAGTATGACTTATTAATGCCACCAGAACAGTTTATACCAACTGATAAACTGCTCTGAGGTTTTAGGATTGTCAGCAAATTCTGTTTTGCAGTACAAACCTAGTCATTTCCAGAAATTGCATGTTATGGTTGAGCTTAAGAAAACTATCCAGATTTATTTAGAAAGCCAACACTTATTTCCTATGTAGCTAGCTGATCTGGGACTCTCCTAACACCTCACTGAAAGTATGTGTTGCAAAAATAAAGGAATTACTGCTCAAGGCTCCCTACAAAAATGTTAGCCAGTATGTTCTACTATATTGGAGAACACAGCAATTAACATTCAAATCCATTTATTATTCTCAAGATTTTTTTCCCCAACATGTACAGATTGATTGGTACTATTTTTTGTATCTCAATTTAGAAAAGAACGACAGTTTCCTCCAGCATTGCAGCATGCATTTTGGCTTGTTCTAATGAAGACAAATTCCTCTCAATCAGGATCGTTCTGTTCATTAAGTGAGACAGATGGCAGACTCGCTGTATTGGTAACGATCCCAAGATTTTAAGCATATTTGGGATATACTGGTTTGTGTTCCCCAGCTAAAATGTGATCGATATTTCAGATGGAAGAGAAGTCAGGTTCTGCCTTAGCAGAATTTTTGTGGCATGTACATGGTTCTTCATTAGCAAGCTGAAAACCTGAAGGACCCACAGAAAGGCAGGGTTTAGACACATTGAGACAAATTTGCAAAACACGGTCCAGCAGACGTGTCTGTCTTGGTAGAAAATTAAATACACATTTCCAAAGCTTTGCCAGAACAGAGTGTGAATCTGTGCAACCGGTGGGGATGTAGCATTCCTTCCCTTTCTTCCCGCCTGGTCCTGAGGGTGGTGCTGGGTTTGGTTGGAGGCCTTTAATCTGCCAGCCCATAATGATGAATGCAGGGAAATTAATGCTGAAATGCAAAGCCCAGATGGGAACCGCATTGGTCACGGGAATCACCATGCTAGATGCCCACATCCTGAACTCTCTCTGTAACTGAGAAAGTTGAAACAAGGCAGCTTCTGGAAACTGTCAGACCGGCGCTCAGATATCCCGAGCCCTGGAGCTGTCACAAACACAGAGGGCTGCAGGCACTGCCTCGGTAGACATCATCACTGTTTAAGGCATCATATAAAGAAATGAAATAATCTGTCATACTAAGCAGAAGTGAACTATTACAGAATTAGATAAAATTGTTTTCATCTGATAAAAATATTACAGCTATAAAGCAATTCACACCCTATCTTCTTCATGATGCCTCAAAAATGGTATTATTCGTATTAGTTTTGTGAAATGCTACCTGTTTTTAGCGCTAAGATGAGTTCTTCAAGATGGAACAAACCTGGTACTTTGCAGTATTCTAGAATATAAGGGAAAAGAGTGTATGAGGGAATGAACAAATACACAAGGACAGATGGCATTATTTTCCTACAAAGCACCTCTCTTTTTGGCACAGTCTGACTTCACACACAGAGACATACCATTTGAAGTATATCCAGTCCTAGGAATACTAAGAAAGGGTTTTATTCAGCTGTTGTTTCCGTTGACTTTGTCTTAACACTTACTTCATGCTGGGTTTCAGCAAGGTTAACACATATTCAGGTTGTGTTTTCTCCAAAGACAGTGAGGTCTTTGATTTAACTAGCTGGGAAACAGGTGGATGCACTGCAATATCCTGGTCACCTAAAAATGATAGACTCCACCTCCTTCGTATTTATTAGCACCCCATTAGATTTTCATCCATAAACTACACAAATAATCTTTAGAAGGGAAAGATTCAAGACAAGCCTTCTTCTAGCTCTCATCTGCTCAGACTTGAAAATACATGATTCAAGAGAAGACTGCAAATTTAGGATCTAAATGTTGTTGGACCAGAAATTACCAGCTGAAGACTGTTTAGGATATTTATGAAGGAACTTAGTGGACCTCTGCTTAGCTTCTGGTGGAGAGGTAGAGATACGCGTATCAGAAGGAATGTCCTTCCTGACAGTCCCAGCAAAGAAACCATAAAATGAGAAAGTGCACAACCAGTGACAACCCCAAAACCCTGATGAATTTTCTGCTGAATGCTGAGGCGCACAGGCTCTGCAGCGAGATGTAACTCTCTGGGGCATATAACCGTGCACAGCACTTCATACAGTAATTAAGAAGAAAGAAACGAAGTGTTCTGTTAAAAAGACTGCCAGTTCCCCAGAGAAAACCGCTTTGTGTATCACTTTATGCTAGTGGTGACAGAATAGAAAACAAAATACCACAGAGTTACATACATGTTCTTTGTCTAGAAGTATTTACAAATAACTTTACAAATTTTTACACACATTTTCAGGTTTGCTTGTTTACTATTAAATTAAGAGCAAAATTAGTCCCCAGAGGCTTCTAAGGCTTCATTTGGTGCCTTGCACTGTACATTCATGCTTGGCTTCTTCCTGGGAGAGGGAGGAAAAGGGTTTAAAAATGTGCAAATCACAGACATCTGAAGAGCCCTGGATGTAAGGGTTCCTAGAGACCGACATCCATAGAGCGGGAGACAGATAGCAGTGGTGGGCAAAAGAGATTAGGAAAGGAGAAGGAGCCATATATGAATTGCAGTAATTAGATGAGTACATTAGTGCTGGAACATCTGGGTAAGAAGTCATAGATCAATTCCTACTGCATACAGCAGTTCAAACAATGCAAGGAGTGGACATTGTGAATTCTAAATACAGCATTGAAATTATCTCTTGTACACTGTAAGGGTTTGACTCCTGCTGCATATTTTGGAGTCAAAATTACTGTTTACTGACACAATCTTGACCAGGCACAGTATGATTCTATCAGTCAAAAAATACTGACTTTTTTGAGAAAGACACACCTTTCTCCTAGTTCTCACAGGTTGTTTTGTTTTCATGCCTTAACACTAAATGTTGTAAAAATATTGAAATTAAAAAAGAAAAAATTTACAATTTACAAGTGTCCATATAAGTAAATTATTCAAAAATTCAAGATCATCTACAAGGATCTACGAAATAACGACGCTGATAATGACACTGAGCCTGTGGGAGGAACAATCCACATGCCGTAAGAAACGGATGGTGGGTTTCTCCCAGAACGATGAGTCACAAGGTTGGTCTTTTCTTCTAAAATCTGTTTCTTCAGCTTCAGCTACAGCAGCAGAAGTCTTGAGTCCACGTTCATTACTTACTTCGACCTAAAAAGCAGAATATATGAATTACTTACAAATTAAAACCTATTCTGTTTACCTTCTATTTTGTGAGATGTAAATTCACACCAGCTGACAGGTTAGTGACTAACGAATAAGTAGTGATCTCTGGTCACTAATTTCCTCAGTTGTAAGACCCACATATAAGGTCAAGAATGAATGGCTGGGGACAAAGTGGTAGCTTTGTATCATTGTACCACAAAGGCAAAAAACATTTAGTGAAAAAAATCCCACAAAGGGAGAAACACCTCTGAAGGTCACATGATCATAGATTCTTTTTAGCATGATATTTGCTAATAGTGTAAGATGTATTTTCACCAGGTGATAAAATTCAGACATGACCTGATTACAAATATATGCATTTTAGCTGGATTCACACTATTTACCGTCCTCACCACAACGATACACCTGCTGAATCTATGTATTCTCACATGACTCCCTGTAAACTGTGTTCACTTGCATGATCTTGGAAAATCTATGATGGTTTTTCATAGCAATTTTACAGTGGGTAGAGTTGCAGGAGAAGATACAAACAGGACAGGGCCATACAGGCCCATCACAGAGGGGTGACCTCTCCACTGGCAGAGTTTCTCAGACACTGAATCAGTCCCACAAGCAGAAGTTAGCAACGTCCCTAGAAATGCTAGGGATGTCCCTAATTGGAATTAGGGATTCGGTGTCTGTCCAGACAGGGTTGCGCAAAGCTATAATAGCACTTGATCAGACATACTCATCCGAACAGGAGTAAGGCACATGTAAACTTTAACTTCTGCAAACCATTAACAATAATAATAATAATAATAATAATGATAAAAACCCCAAACACAGCTTTTTTTTTTTTTCTTCTAATCCCCATGCTTTTCTCTTTTCTGTGTAGCCGTATATGAAGCAATTCTAATTACTACCAAGTGACCTGGCTGTTGATATTGTGCTTGAAACAGGAGAAAACACAACAGTCTTCTTTATAGTCCATGTGCTTTAGTCCCAATGAGAACTTGATGGTTTTTTTTTCCACTCACTCTGTTGTCTCCTGCCTTACACACATCTTAATTGAAACTGTTCAGGGCAAAGATCCTGCTTCTCCGTGTCCAGTAGCCTAATGGAGTTACAGGCAGAATGAAGAGCAAACAGACAAGCTATGATCATTCATATTTGCATTAAAAAATATTCCCCGTGAGAACAAGTTCAAATTTAACCTCTTCTCAGGGGTGAAAGGGAAAACTAATCTTAGACTTGCTAATCATTAGTAATTATGGCAGCACTAAGTAGACATTGTACTGAAGATGAGTACTCACTAAAACTAGAATGCCTTCTGCATAGTTTTGATGAGGCCACAAGGCCTTGTATTTTCAATGGGCTCTGTTTAGTTAATTTATGAATGAAATAAGGGAAACAGAAGTGGTGAGAAAAAGGGAAATATAGCCAGGCTTTCATCTATAAAAAGCACCACTCTAATCTTTCCCATGAGTAAAGTGGTAAGGATGGCAAAAATCTGTAACTTTTATTAAGACTTTGAATGTATCAAACCAGGACGATTATTCACGTTCAATTCTATGCGAACAGAAATGGAGTTTTTCACAGCCTGGATACCAGAAGTCACATTTCTTAGGGATACTATGGATTATCAGACTATATATAACTGATACAGATAGCAACTAACTTATCAAAAGAAGTCAAGAAGGCTGATGTGCTGCAGAGAGATAAACATCTGCAAATTTCTGGCACAATCAACTGACCATTCAAATTGTTTCCAGCAATTTGGCTTTTAATTCAGACTTTGATCGCTGATAGTATTTTCCCTCCCTGCTTAGGTGAAGATCCTCTCTGTATCTTTCAATGAGTAAAACCAAAACATCAATAAAGAAGAAAAGACAATATAATTTGTCTTCCAGTTTTATATTTCTAGCAGCAATAAAGAGGCCAGAGAGGGTCCTCCCAGTTGTGCAAGAATACCCATACATGGGGAATGGGAAGATGCCATTTATTCTCCAGTACTGCAAGCTCAGCAACAACCCCAAAATCCTTTGAGCTACTTAGCCAAAGTCTGCTATCAAAGAACAAATTGTCAGATTCTGTGACTTTTCTACTTCAAAACAAATGAACAGATTTTTGCAGGAACATATGTGTAAGTCCTTTGTGAAAATGTCTTTTTTTCATTTCCTTTATTTATAGTAAGTTTGCTAAGAAAGTAGTAAAGATTTATTCACCTAATACTTTAAAATTAACCTCAATGCGGGTTTAGAGATAAAAATATTTTATGGAGAGGTGTAAATGTTGTAGCTGTGGCTTTCTTCCTCCTGGATACCAATTTCACTTTTTCAGTCTCCAGCAGCTTATTCAGAATGGTCAAAACCCCATTTTGCTGTCATCTTTCCCACAGAAAATACAGCAAAATTAGCATTTAATGAAATATTACTGAAAATGCAGATTCCAGTGTAGAGGGTGTACTTAATGCCATGTCAGACTGTTCATTGTTTCATCTTGTTGTCTTAACCTGATATTTCTTCCTATTCTAACATACAACATCATACTGAGATAGGGCTTTTCTCCTTTTCAGGCCTTCATAAACCTACAATACTTACTCACCAAATTTGACTGAAATTTTGTCTGTGTTTATTTCTACAAACTGTAAACTGCAGCATGAATAAAATATAATAAAAAAAACCCACGCAAAAATAATAAAGTCACAAACAAAGTGCAGGTGCCAAGTGCCCACACAAAACATTTGGTTAGCAAGCTTCCACTTTAAATTAAAATTCCCAGCACATGCATGCATGTGTACACCAGGAAAAACCTTCAAGCCCATTCTAATTCTGTTAACTGTTAAGTAAAATAGAGTAAGCCATTAAATCAGTTTCAGTCAAGTAGCTGCATATGGATTTCATGTTACATTAAGATGCATGAAAGGCCCGAAGGTAAATTTAAACACAGAACACAACAGGGCAACATCTTACAAGCATATAAGAAAACTTTCCAAATTAATATCTTCTGTTTTACCACTCATACTTTGAAATATCATCTATTTGAAGTTATCTGAGCTTCTGCCAAAATATATGTACTAGTAATGTCTCCCCATATCTTAATTTATTCCAAATAAAAGGAATAGATATGCATCCAAAGTTATTCATTAGGTTGCAGAGTAGGAAAAGTCTATGAAAACATGTGATTTTCATGGTGGGAGCAAATAAGTGATGACAGAGAGATCATGAACTTCCAGTGAAACTCCACAAATAGATCGATTTTAAGCTGACTAGCAGTTTTTCAGCAAACATTTTTCTTTCAGTAGCTAGACAAATGTAAAAGCTTCTGCTTTTCCATAAATGGGTTAATCTCATTAAGGTTGATGCAGCAGCAGCAGCCATAAACCAGCTCTTTTCTTGCTAAAAAGTCAGCAGGGAAGCAATTCCATCCTTCACCGAGAGCCTCTCCTTGCGTTAAGCCGAGGCACGACATGGCAGACAGGGTGATACCTACTAATCCTTGCTTTAGCGGATATGTCATCAATGACAAAGAGTCCTTACTCCCATGTTTTATGTGGATTAATTTTTAATTAAGTTCTAATGAAAAGATAATTAAATTATTAGTAACCTGATGCCAAAATTATTTCAGGAGAAGGTTAGCTTTCAGTCCAGTTAGAAGGATTAATGTGGTCCGTAGGACCAGAACCTTACCTACAGGCTTTACGGGCTTTAACTCAACATGTTCCTGGGGGGGCTGTCGGTAGGAGTATGTGTCAAGTCCACCTATGAAATCAACTGAAAATACAACAGTTCCAGAAATGAACAAATGGAAATGAAAATATGCCAACTGAAAAAGAAATATGGACAAATTATGTTAAAAAAAATAGTAAGCGCATGCACAGGTTTGCGTACTAGAAATAAACAAGTAGGTAAAAATGCTGCAGGAGCTGCTTACAGAAGGCTCCGTGCTCTGTGTTCTTTGGGGTCCGTTTAGCCCCATGCCTGGCAAGACAGGCTACCAGTTGGCTAACCAGACACGCACACTCCTGCCAGTGTGCGTGCACAAGGAGCACTCACAGATCTGCAGAGTATATAAACAGAAACCACTGTGGGGTGATGGAGCTGCTTCCCTGTAGGGCAATCTCAGCATGTATTCCATAATTCACTTTCAACTCCATTTTTAGAAATGTAGGCAGTGGAAACAGTTTAGCACATGACCTTAATTTCACCTAAACTTTTACAAATCAATGGACTTGCAGGGATATAACACAAGGAAAACCACAGGTGT
The DNA here is from genome assembly GCA_013398815.1 of Ibidorhyncha struthersii. Classification (NCBI taxonomy): domain Eukaryota; kingdom Metazoa; phylum Chordata; class Aves; order Charadriiformes; family Charadriidae; genus Ibidorhyncha; species Ibidorhyncha struthersii. The sequence continues at coordinate 555,836 of VZSZ01012221.1, forward strand.
GTCCGCTGAGATGAGAATCAACAGCTGAAAACTTAATTTAAAAAAAAACAGCAGCATCTTCTCTGGATGAACTTGTGGGCACAGGAAGCCTTTTCATAATCCTCCCACTTATTCTCAAGATTTCTACGTCAGAAATAATGTGGGGATATCTGCCCTCGAGAATGTTTTAGTTCCTTCTATGGTCACCGTGACTATAAAATAAGACATTTCGGTCTGAGTTTGTATCTTGTTATTTTTGGTAAGATTTTAAGCAAGATTGTTAAGAAACCGCATGTCCAAGCTATCCTAGAAATCTAAAAGCAGGTTGATGGAGAAGCTTATTTTTCTGTTGATTCAGGAGGGCTTTTTGCAGACTTGTGCAGAGCTGACAAATTCACAGCACATTAGGATTCTTTGGTCACATGGCAAGCAACTGCCTTCATTTTTTTATATATAGGCATATATCACAAGTCCTAAGATCCTCACTGTGTTAATCACTGTGTGAGCACCTAATAAGAAACAGCCCTTTCCCAAGCAACGTATGCCCTAGGTAAACAAAGAAAGAAAGGGTGCGCATCCAGGATGAGGGGATGGGGAAATGAGGCTTAGAGATTGAAGGACTGATGAAATACCCTCTGAAATCTGTGGAAATGCTCCTGTTGATTTTAGTTGCCTCTCCTCTTGAGTCCAGGTAGCTTAGCTGAAAACTGAACATGATGTGCTTCAATCACACAGCATCACCTTAGCCACAAGACTTTTTTTTCTTAAAACTGTCTGAGCAGAACATAATGCTGAAGAGCTAGCCCAGCCTGAGTGCCAGCCTTAGCCTCTCTGCACCTCCTCTGTATACTGTATTCCTTTCATGTTGCAGCTCTCCTTCAGACCGCTGTCACTAAATAAAATAACATACATGAAAATTGACTTAAGCACTAATGGGACCAAACCCTTACAAAGACACATATTTGCAGATATGTTTTTGTAAAAGCTGATTTTTCAAATATCTAGATGTCTAATGTAAGACACAGTTACTGATTTATTTTTTGGAATAAATTGTGTCCATAGTGATATAATTTGATTTTGTGGTTATATACTTCAGTTTTCCCTGCTCTCTGAAGGGGTTTATTTTTTTTTTACTCTGGACGTGTGAGAGAAGGAGTTAGAAAGCATGTTTTTGAGATAATTCACCACTTCAGAAACACACATCATTCCTCTTAACAATCACAAGCATCATCTGCAACTCTAAGCAGTAAGAGAATTTAAAGTAACTTGTCCTTCTACCAAGAAATGTTTTGGAGAAAGAAATGAAGTTAATATGGATTAATGATTGACAACATAGACATGTGTTTGTCTGACAAAGAAAATATATTTAATAGCATCATCCAACAAGTTTTGAGATGAAGTGCTCAAATCTATTTAGCTGAGGCTTTCTCTTTTGCAATCCAAGATGTGATATACAGTATTAAAATTGAAGTTTGACTTAAAATTCATGTGAAGCTAATTCTCAGGGCAAGAAGCTGCTCTGTCACACAAGACAATGGAATGTGCCATTTTTCACTATGCACTCCATTTTATGGCTGATAGCTCTTTAATATGAAGATTCATCATCAGGTATTTGAATTATAAGTTACTTTTAATTTTAAAAATTCAGTCTGATTTTAGCTGATATTTTCACCACTTATCATAGTAGACTCCCAAGACTAAGACCTCAAATGGCCATTAAATACAGAGACTTGAATTTTTATTTTTGTTTGGTATGAAGATATTACTATGTACATTTCACTTCAAAGACATCCAACTTTGATAAAATACTTTAAAACATCACATTGACTAAACTTTTAGGATGCATACATCCCTCTTGGCCAAAAGTAAACAGCAGAAACATCTGTATAGGTTTCCCAAGGGGAAAACATTAGTTCACGGATGATATAGAATCACTGATTTTGTTTATTTCTGGCCTGGTTCATGGATTATGGATAATTTCTGCTGTAGATTCATAAGACTACAATAATTAACTTCAGAAAGTTGCATATGCCTGGAAGAATGTTCAACAAAAAAAATCATTTTCTATATAGTTCTATAATTCTATGCACTAAATTAAAAAACCAAACAAACAAAAACCCCCAAACAACACAAAATACAACTTGTTAGCAGTAGGGATATTCAGTCACTAGACAAGGAACACCCCACGGAGTCCAGTCATTAACTACAGTCATGCAGAGAGAAACTTAAAATCCTAGGGAGAGGATTTTTTAGCACCCCACAGATAATAGCAGGCTACAGCAGAAGCCAGTTATTTTATCTGCAGCTGGCTGCAAAACATGATCCATATTCCCAGGGAATTGCTCTCTCCTTGTGTCACCTCAGTTTTGTGGTCACGCTGGATGCTTAATGGCCAGTGTGAAATGTTCCTTTAGAGTTCACTACCTGCTGGGCTTGGAAGTGCAAATCTGTGCTGGCTGTCCACCACGGGTAGTCCATTAAAATGATGTTCACTCACTCACGGGCCATATCAGAGGAACAGTTGTCATAATCTGCCTGAGTGAGAAAAGAGCAATACACTGCTGGCTGAAGAAAGTGTATCCGCTGTCATCAGTAATTTTGAGGGTTATTCTTTTCTAGACGTATGACATTTAGGTTTGCCTTACTACTATTAATCCAGTGCATTCGCCCATATGCCAGTTAAAATTTGCTTTCCTTTGAGGTTAGAATCAGAGCTCTGAAAAAATCCTTTCTCCTTTCCCACCCTCTCATCTGGAATTCAGCTTCTCTGGCAATATCCCACTGCCCTGCTGGCAGGTCCTGTGCGAACAGCTGCCAGAGCTTGTCAGCCCATTGGTATATTACTAATTTCTCCTTTCAAAGCTGGCAAATTCTAAGCGCGTCTGGAGGTGCAGGGTATGAACAGACCAGCGATATGCAGATAGTGAGATTCTAAGTAAAACCTGCAGCGTCCTGGCCTGGAATACCTTAGATCCCATTGATGTTTGCCTCCCCATTTTATAAATGAGAATAAGCCCCAAAACTGACACGCTTGAAGGGCTGACACCTCCAGCTGTCCCCTTTCCAAGAGAGAGGCAGGCTAGCAGCTGCTTGAACGTGTGTTTTTATGTAGAGAAGATTTTATTAACCTATGGGATTCCAAATACTATTTTGCATTGAATTATTTTCCTTGTGCTTATATTTTTTTGAATGGAAACATATTAATGCAATTACATTCATTAAGAAAAGGCATGTAACTGGGATGTCACATAGGTGACAGATAGTAAGGAAAGGAGCCAAAGTCAACAAGAAAGAAGCAAAAATGGGGGACTGATGCTAAGTCAGTGCTGGATGCATAAAGTCCCAACTTTGGACTTTGCCAATGTTTGCAATTGTAGCTTATATAAACTTTCCAGATAAGCATGTTTTTTTTCTAGGCTGTCTACTTTTTCAGTTGCCTTCCATTCTCAGGAGACACACTGTTCTTACACCCTTCGCTGACCCAGCCAGACTGACCCAGCTATCTGTCTGGAGCCAACACCATCCATTTTCCCCTCTTCATACCAAGTGTGAGCACCTAAGCCTCGAGTCACGTAGCAGCAGAATCACACATTCCTTTCCAGGATCCCAGGAACAGATTCTCATTTATGTAGAGGACTAAAGGAAGGAAAATGTGTGCAAGACAATTAAGAAAGGAAGAAGAAGAGACATCAGTAATCATATGTGGCACTGTGATTGCTGCTCTGTCTCTATAAAGTACTAGCAGATGGTAATCAGGTTAAAACAGGACAAAGCGGTAGAAAATGACTAGGAGACATAAACTTTTATTACTGGAAGCTAGAAGAGGAGTATTTCAGGTTTCCACAGTAATTACTAAGATTTTGCACCAGATTTTCTTAGTCTGCTGAAATAGATTGTCATTTTTAAAACAGCCCTACATCGTAACATGTAAGTACCACACCTCTGCAGGACTGCACTGAAAGAAGCATCCTCCCACAAGCTGCCTTAGAAAGGGCACTGCTATGGAAACTATGATCTTTGCTACTGAACGCCCTCCTCATTTTATCAGTGTTGTGACATCCAAGATATCAAGATATTCAGACATTTCTTATTCTTCAAGGATATGACTGCCTAGTAAGATGAAGGAAGTATGAGGAAGATCAAAGATATTAGGAAGTGAAGATGGCTCAAACCTTCTTAACCCAGACCCCCCCAGTCATTCCAAATCTGAAAGTACCTTCCCAAAAGGTTCTCTGTGCCATGCCTTTGAAAGCTATTTACAGCCATACCACTCCATTACTGAAGTTAAATGACAGGCTGCCTGATTATGTTTTTTTCCTTACACTAAGTATTTCCCAATCACTTTTCAAGTCATTAAGAACCAGTACGTGGGAAAAGTCCTTAGAAGAATACAGTCATCACACATAAGGTGTGATGGAAAAATACTTATCACAAGTTTATTATCACTAATTTTGTATCAGAAAAGAATGTACTTTAAGCTGCAAATATGTAGGAATTCTTTCCTTTAGGCTTCAGCAAACATCCATTTTTGTGACACTGTGCTATCTGCAAACCCACATGCAAAATGTAAGTTGATGGGGAAAGTTTTCCATTTTGGTTTAAAATGTTATGTTGTACTCTCTCTAACTACTTATCAGAGCCTTATGTTTTTGGCAAAGAAAATCAGCCTGGGCATCAAATATACCATACATCTCAGCATAGTTGGCTATGACTGACTTTATTAATCAGCAATGCTGTCTGAACAAAATATTTCTGATGGTATGTTTTCTTCCTATGTAAGTCAATATTTTTCTGTTCCTTATTTTAATGAAAATGCTAACATTTTAATGAGAATACTAACATTTTTTCTTATTTTTTGTCTTGATGACTAAAATACTTGTCTAATGACTAAAACCTAAACAACTTGTTATTTATTTATGGAAAAAAGCATATGGATTTAAAATTTAAAACACTTTAAAAACATTTCAAGCAAAAGTGTTTTGTTTTTTTTTTTCCTGAGCCTTGTTTTTAAAGGTGCTATTGCTAGTTCCAGAATAAGATTTCAAATACAGTGAGGGGTAGCCTTCTTTCTGCCTATGACCAAAGTAAACTGCAAACAATTCCAGTTAAAACTTTGTACATAATATTTACAGAGTAAGAAAATTAGAAATGTGAAAAATCTTAGCTCACTTGTTTTCACTAATTAATGATTTTCCCCTCTCTGGCACCCTTTCTGATCTAATCTGTTTTGATTCAGAATGTGCTGGGATTCCCTCTTTTTCTTACTATTGAAGTTGCTATACTGCCTATGTACAAATTAAGCTAGCAAAGGAAAAATAAACCATGCATAAAAGATATTCAATGGCCAGAAACAACAGCTATCAATTACATTCACACAATACTGAGAGCGAAACAATGCCATTGACTGTTCACAACACCTAGTCAGTCAATCCACTAAAATGGCAGCTCAAGTAGTCAAGAGTTGAGACTGTTGTACAGAAGGCTGCTACAGCTTCAGTCACGCCTCCAAACACATGATCTTCGCAATAAATGTGGCCAAATTGGCTTCAGAAGAGACAGAACTCTGAATCTGTGTTTTGAAGTTATGCTTTGATCTTGTTTGGTATTCTGATTCAGGGATATATGCTATGTATTAGCATGCCTTTATATTTCTGCTGAGTTTGATGCCATAAACGACAGAGCTCTTTTAAAAATGTTTAGTGCAAATGCTAGGACCAACTGGAACTGATCTATGCCACTTACTGTTCATTGCTAAATTGCAAGTTACAGGTTTTGTTCCTTCAAGTTGTATTTTTTTCCCCCTATCAGTTGAGTCCCACAGGACTCTATTTCTGGCCTGTTGTTCTTCCTAGCCATACCAATTTCTTTTTGCTTCAGTAATTTGTCAGTATGATCCAATTATTTATTTTGGAGACAACGTTTAAGTATCTGTATCTGCCTGGTTATTATCTATCCAAGAATACCACAACTGCTGTTTCTAACCTTAACTACAAGTCACACGTGCTGTAGTATGTGAAATTAATGTGCCCTTATATAATGCAGACCCTGTTCAACTCTGTTAATAGTTAAATATAAACTTCCTAGAGCAAAGTATTTATAAGATCAAACACATGACATAAAGCCATGCCTTTCAGAACATTTGTGGCATTTGGAGAAGAGGATTTCTATGCATAGAAGAAAGTTCACTTCATCTATTCAAAATAAAAGAATATTAACATGACTTTAAAAAGTAAGTTATAGGACTGGAGGGACCCTTTTTATCATTGAATGATTCTGGATTTTCGTTCCCACCTTCCCAGGGATGGAAGACTGAACTTTGCTGCTATCAACGTCTGTGACATGGGATTTCCTTTATGTGTTTGTATGTCTTCTTGTGTTAAGAAGAGAGTGTTAAGAAGGAACGAGCAGAGGATGTTGAGAAGAGCATGTCTGTGTGCATGGCACAGCACGGGACACAAGCCAGAGAGGCAAGGAGCTGCCAGTCCGGTCCTCAAGCTGAGGCTGCAGAGGGGAGCAGCAAATCAGGCAAATTGGAGGCGATGGAGAGAAGGCACTACTAAGAACCGGGGAGGCCAAGCAGAGTCTGGTGCAATTCAAGAAACCAGAGACTTGGCTGAGACTCAAACGGGAAGCGTGGTTCTCCAATTGGATGGACACAGGCAACAAGGGAGGAAATGTTATAAGCCTCTCATTTCCTTTCTGTGTGACCTAGTAACTTTGAGTTTTCCATTTAAGACGTGCTAGTTTATAATCCCATTAATTCTGCCTTTTTTGAGTTTTGTGTTGTGTTTTTCTTCGGGAGTTTTCTATAAAGCGGAGTGTGCACATCTACTTCAAAGCTCTGTCTTACTAAACTCTCTCACATTCAGCCCATGTTGCAATTTTTCTTATCTTTTCTTTATTGCCCTATTTTCAAACCTTTGCTTTGAAATCTGCTTGACATCTCTGCCCGTTAATGCCTTTTGCTGTCAGTCAGGAGAGCCTCCTTCTTCCCTGACCCTTCCTTCCTTTATTAGTAGCTGACTTTGCTGGGATCCGCGTACAGAACTACCATCTTTACCTTGACAGACTTGACATCTTGAACTTGATGTACATGTTAAAACATGTACTTAGAGTAGCCTGAGAGGTCAGGTATCAGCTCTTCCAAAGAACACTGATCTGGTGATTTTCCACTTTATGATATCAAGCACATTAACACTTTGTAACATTTTTTTCCATTTCAGATGAGACTTTTTAACATTTTTTTCCATTTCCTCATCCTCCTTCTTATTTATCATCCTGCCTTTGCCCCCATGACCATCAGTGACATTCTGTGTAGAAATCCTGCTACACCATGTGTCATTTGCTCTTTAGTGTGGGGCATTGTATGCATTCCCTCCTCTGCAACTCCTGTTCACAGCTACACCACGCTTAGCGGTGGTCTGCTTCAGTCCTTGAGGAGGCAGACCCCAAGGCTTTCTACCACACATCTTCCAGGGTTTCAGCCTTTTTAAACTTCAAACTACCTTTTTTTTTCCTCTGCTAAGCAGACATCACTGCCTCCAGCGCTGCTGGACCCTTCCTCTCCTCGTTCCAGCAGAAAATCCCACATTGTCCCCCTTTGACTAACCAGTAGGTAAGCTTGTGGTCCTACTGTGCCTTCCCTGAATTCAAGTCTACAGATCAGAAACTGAAGCAAATACACTCCTTCTGTGATCTCCAGATTCTTAGTCTTCTCCTTTCAATCTTTTATCTCTCTGGATGAGCACAAACCAGCAAGTTCTTATCTTCTGTTTCTTTTTGTCTTTAGTTTTTCAAGATGGGGAAGCCACCAAAATAACTGCCCTGTTGATCAGTGTCATGCCAGCCTTCTCTAGCCCCAGTAAATGCACTATCAAGTCCTTCCATCATGCCCTCAATCTGCCTTAGAATATCTGATGATTCACTATTTCAGAGCCACTGTGGATGCATCTGGTAAGCCTACTACTTAATCACATCCAAGTGCAACAATGAGCATTCATTATTCTCCAAGTGCTTTTCTGCAAATGAAGAAACTTATTGCACCTCATATTGTTATTGCGTTTGTCCTGCTCTGTCTTCACCTTCAAGATGTCTTGCTGATCTCTTAATATTTCTTTTGGCATTACCATCTCTGTTGCCCACTCGAATTAACGCCTCAAAACCCCAAAATATAATATGACTACATTCTCAGCTTTGAAGCTGAGAATTTGTAGAGCATTACAAAATTGCAGCTTACAATGCTAGTGGTCTTCTCATACATGATGGAGTGAAAAAAAGGAATATCACACGTGTCAGCAAACATGATGGCTAGGAAAATGGTCTCCTCATTGTTAGAAAGTTTCTATCATTGCATATTAGGAGAAAGATGAATGTGCAAAAGGGCAATAGAGTCTGTAACAGGATTAATATGTGTTTTGAAGCCACCAGTGAATCAATCTGCTCATGATAAAAAAAGATAATGCAATACTGACCCCATCAATAAAAAAGTCCTCTCCCTGAAGAAAGATGAAGTAAAAAATCCACTTTTATGAAACCTTGTAACTCTCAAGTTTCAGTCTTCCAAAATAACACATTGTCATGATTAAGGAGGAAAAGAAAATGAGTAGAAATCAATGCCAAGGAATAAAAGTAATCATATAAAAGGTGAGAGTCACATGGCATTACTTGGTTTTGCTGCACCTAACCTGTAATATTGAGAAAAATACAGATGTACTGAGATTAATTTTCTGCTAACAAATCCAACTGTATATTTACTGATTTAAGGCAAAAAAAGAATGTCAAATGAAGTTTAAAGCGAGTCCAGCTATGTTCCAGATCACAGAGCACTGGTAAGAGAAAGAATTGTTATGATACAGAGCTAATAAAGTGCATCAGCAACACAGACTAAATACAACAAATATAATGTAGACTTTTCAAAAAATAGGTTTTTTAGGAAGCAATAATATATTTTATTTGACCAGCTGGCCCAGCTGGAAAACCGTATCAGCTATATCACCTGATTTAGTAAGATACCACCTTGCTATAAATCTTACTTCTCTTATATCCTGAAATCATTAGAGCTATTGAAATTGTACAACTAGAAAATCTGAAAAGTACAACATACAGACAAGCCCAGGCTTACAAATAGGAGGAATTTAGAAAGGTTATTTTATGAAGGACTGAAGGTGTGATGACATCAGAGACACAGTAAAGAGAACTAAAGAATAGGTTACAGTAAAAATTCAACAGGATAAAGGGTTTAGCAAAAAAAAACCTTAAATTATTCTTAGTATTTGAATATCTTCTTTCTTTTGTTCTTTGACTGTGGTTCTCCTAAGAAACCCTTGTTATTCTTTATTTGCACAGGTCTTTCTCTTCCTTTGGTTTTATCAATAATCAACATTTTTATCCCTTCCTTTTCCAAACAAAATTGACAACATTTCTCGGTGGAACATGTTGGTTGCCTTTAGATTTATGAGATTTAGAGCTGAGATTTTCAAAGACGGGTAATGGATAGTTAATTCTTATTTGAGTTGTTTGATTTTGCCACATTTTGAGAAAATATATATTGCCAAAAAAAAAAAAGATCTTCCAAAATTACCTGACTGTCACCTGAAATTTATGGCTTGGTTCAATGTATTTCACTGACTTGTGCTGGTTAGCCACCTCTTTTTGAATTTATACAGTTGTTTGAGTAGTCTCTAAGGCTATAACTTATGATTACATACACTGGGATCGCATGTTATGTAACTTTTATCATGGATACTCCCTTAAAACAAGAAACGACCAGCTCTGACTTTTTTAGTGCTGTATTTCAAAGCTTAGCATTAGAAAGGAATTTTGAATAAACCTCAGCTTCGGGAAGATTCAGTGACAGTCTCTCAGCTCAGCTGTTCTGTATGGGTCTGTTTCCATTTCTGAGGTTATTGCCTGTAAGGAAAAAGGGAGGACATTTCTTTCTTCTAAAATGAAACCTCACCGTCAGTCTGTCAGACCAGACATGGGCATAAAGGAAAAGGCACTGAGAACCCTGGCCACCTAATTCATCCACAAGTCTGTTGGGTGTGTCAAACACGTTGAGACACGTGTAACGGGAAGCCGTGGGAATATTTATCTCAGTCGTAACCGTTCATCTCACTGAATCCCCAGATTTCTTATCAGCATATAGCCAAGACAATTTCTGGCCTGGTGCAGAGCCTGATTAATCCTGTACCCTTCTTGGCTCAGTACACTGCCTCATCACACGGGCGCACCTCTTGCTCCAGGCTTACGCGTCCCACACCAAAGGCAGCTGTTATTGCAACACAGAGCTCTTAGGTGTGATGTGTTGTTGTGGTTTGGGCTCCTGAAACAAACAACAGATGCTCTCCCCAACCTCTCCCTTCAGGGAGAGAAGGATGAGAGAGAAAGACACTTATGAGTTTAAAAGAAACTAAACTACTTTAATGAAATATTAATAATAAAACCAAAAGATAATAAAATTAATAAGAAAATAATGAAATATATACAAAACTGTATCGAGCTCCCAGGATGACAATCACATCACTAGAGGCACTGGGAAAGTCCTAGACTGGAGTCAGCGGCAGATGGGAGCTGAACTCAGGATCTGTATTTAGGAATGCACAGATCGGGATAAAAGGCAAATGAACAGACAGAGTCCTCCTCGGATGCCGGCCACTGAAGAAAGATGGGTGACCCTTTGATCCCTCAGCTTTTATCCTGAGCATGAGGCAGATGGGATGGAATACCCTATTGGTCAGTTTTGGGTCACCTCTCCTGTCTGCTCCTCCCCACAGGTGGGACCCCTCTACGTTTTTCCGCTTCCGCCCGTCCAATGGGGCACATAACAAAGTCAGCTGCCCTTGGGTATTATAGCAATAAGTATAAGCAGGAGCATCTCTGCATACCATTCCCCGGTATAAATTATAAACAATCAGGTCTTATCTCTGTTAGAAGCTGGCACTGTCTGAAAAATATGCTGTTAATTTCAGAAAGTTCAGTTAGCTAGGAGACGCTTAGGTGCAAAGTAAAATTACAAACCAGAAAATTGGTTCTGTTTTACCTCAAACCAGGACACGTGCTAACTGGGAAATTATCGCTCAAGCAACAATAACAATGAAATTATATTACTTAAGCTGATGCCCAGAAATTAGGATAACCTACATGCATGAAAGCTAAGACTTGGGGGAGGCGGCATTTGCACAGAAGAGTGGGAGCCTGAAAAGTTTCTTTTCAAGCTCCTTAAATTAAAACAGACACAAAGCTGTTGCCATTTAGAAATGAAGAAGTAAGAAAATTGGTACTGGGAGTGGAAAATGGATTTGTATAGAGGTTTCATTTTAATGGAGAAGGTGCGTGAAAGGTAGGGACAGGAGCGCGCACCGCTTAGGCCTGTATGTGATGTCAAGTGGAAAGCTCAGGAGAGGGACGCTGGATGCTGGAGTAAGATTGATTTAACAATAGCTGCAATTTAAGTGAAAAGGCTAAGGTGCTGGCAACTGGGGGCTGGGATAGCATCCATTTAAAAGCAGATTTAATTTAAACAGAAAGGCCAAGGAGGTGGAAGGTGGAGACTAAAAAAAAATCAATATTAAATTAGCTAAGTAGGAGCTTCAATCTAATCAGCTAGTTAAAAAAAGGGCATACTGAGTATTTGGGAGTAGGGAAACAATGCACGGACCTAAGAAATGTGTAGGAACTCTCAATAAACAATATATTCCCGCTAATGAGAATAATATTTCCATTTTAATAAGACTATTATTTATTACAGTAGCAAATCAAAAAAATATTAAAGGAAGGTATGATCCCCAGTTTGGAGAAAATTATATGATTACAATTATATTCCTACTTGAAATTAATTGTCTTTTATATATATGTATGTGTGTGTATATATGGGATATGGCATATAATATTCAGAATCAATGGCAGAAATGGTTAACATGAATATATTTGCAAAATAGAAATTTATGAGGTAGTAGTGAACTAGCCTTTAAAAACTCTCTAGTTATCAGTCTGGAAATCAGTTCAAAGCTAAGGGGAGTCTATATATACACATGCTTGAAACCAAATATATATATATAAAAATACATATCCATCCATATGCACATACATATCCATCTACACACATATTTACATACATATATGTACATATATATGTATATATACACATATATATACATTTACCCAAACTGGTAAAAGTTGGCCAATATATGACATAATACTGTTCTGAAACATTTCTCTGTTCAGAGAAATATGTTAGTAATTTCTGCAAATACTATGTAAAAAATATTTTGCTTTCCATACTGATATTTCTAAATGCTTCACCTGTACTCCTGAAGCCCCGTTTAAACCAGTATATGTATGTGTGCATTTCTACAGTCAGAATCCAAAATCGTGCATGGAAGCTAGTGATTGCAGCTCTGTATCATTACGTATCTGAAAGCTCACACAACTCATTGATATAAAAGAGATCTTAAAAAAATATTAAATTTTACACTCCTAAACTTTCCCTCAACTTTGTACAAAAAATAATGAACAGATAACTCCAAGTTGATTGAAATGATCAAGTATCATGTTGATGTATGAAGTAGAGGAGAGTACATACCATCTCCTGAGCTATCCGTAGCATCAGGCAGCTGGCTTTGGGTACTTGGGTTTTTCTCGCCAACACAGGAACATTTCAAAGCCGTACCATGTGTTTACCACCACTGCTCTCACCTACTAATATTCTGGGGAATACTCAATAATAATTCTTTGCGCTAAAGTGATTGAGGTGGCTCTTCCCTACTGATTTTCAAGAAAGAATTTCTGTCTTGTGCTTATGGGAGGAACTGTGGGAAGGCACTGGAGGACTCTTATAATTTGAGTGATTTACCCTTTTCCTTAACGACAAATAAATGAGCTGCTGACTTGCATGGAAATGGCACCTTTACTATTATCTTCATACTCATTGCCAGGCAAGTTAGCCCAAGTTTAAAGACATAATTAAACTCGGTGCAGGAAGAGGAAATTAGAGGCGACTCTACAGTAAGAAATGAGTTATTTACTGAAGATAGACTGAAATGTTTTACTCAAGTGGTACAGAAACTCAAGGATTTTCTTCAAGTTGTTTGACTGACACCTTATAGTAAGCTATGCTCTACCAATGAAAAACTGGAATTAGTTTACATGTGCCATTTAGATGATGCCATTTTCTCAGACTTTGTCTGCACCCTATCTGGATAAAACTTACATGTTGCATTCCACATTAAATGTGTGGTACTTTCAGACATATAACTTCTGCTGCTGCTAGAAACATTCCACAGCCAAGACTTCCCTTTTCATATGCTGTTCACTACCTATTATTTAAAGACAATCTCTCAGCTAGAACAAGGTGTTCTGTAACAGTCCATGGAGGTTACAACTGGAAATGAAGACTATTTTGTACATTTTGCTAGGGGAATGTAAAAGCAGAGGGTGGCCCAGGTATATTTTTCTGAGTTGTTTTCCTGTGACGGATTCTTCATCTATACTTTTTAAGCAGAAAAACAGAAGGGAAAATCATGCCTCCGCTGCAATTTTTTTTTGCCACTGACAACTAGGGTCAAGATTTCTTCTAGTATTTAGCATTTATATTGTTTAACTACTTTTATTTTACACCTCCTGAGAGGTTTGTGTGCATTATATCTATGCCCATGTTTCCATAGGAATGAGAACAAGCAGGCAATGTATGATAACGTGAAAAAAAAAAGAAAAAAAAAGAGGAAAATTGAAATAGTGTGTAGTGGTAATTTAAATCGTATAACATCCCTGCTGTATTTCTCCCTTCATTAACTACTTCAGAATTCATTGTGTTAGTTTAGTGTAGGAGTGAGCATGCACTTTCAGTTAATTCACACATTCAGGCTAATGATAAATAGGAGAACACCAATGGGGCTGTAAGACCATACATTGTTGTTTGAATAACACGTTAATCCTTTAAATTCCCAGTATGGGAGAAAGTATAAGGTATAAGTAGGATAGTAAACAGCTGAGCCTGCATCTAATCAACAAACTCCAGCTGGACAGACCTCTAAAGTCTACTGAGACTGGATCTTGACATTTGTCTCCATTAAATGGTTGGTGGGATTGGCCTGGGCCACAGCTGAGCTGAGGGAGGGAGCCTCCTGGATACTCCTGGTGCTATTTCTGGTTACACTTCGACCCCTCCTTTGGTTCATGGTGGGCATCTGCAAGGTGATGAGAGCAGCTGCTAACAGTCACCCCTTGGCACCAGCCTGCCTGACACATGGCAGCACATCAGTGGGAGGAGCAGCAGGAACAACTGATCATCAGCCAGATGTTTTATGGCGTTAGCTGGGCTCCCTGGCTTTCCAGATGTCAAAGACCACGTTTGAGAATAGCTATGTTAGGCTCTTCATCTCTGCACTTGTTTCTTTTTAGAAAACTGTTCAGTTGAATGAACACTTACAGGATACATTTTGGTTATGGATCCATTACAATTCTGTGCCTAGTGGTACGTATAGTCTATGTCTAGTGATACGTATAGTCTACATCTGGCAAAAATAACGGGTTCTGATGTTTTACCAAAACTGGTATATGAAAATTCTGGGGTTTTGGGTTGCTTGTCCAGATGAACAGAAAGATGCAAATTGCTTTTCAAGCCTTCCAAAAATACTGACAGTCACTGCCATTTTACAGAGATGCGAACGCCAGGAGAATGCTGTCAGCCTGGCAGCTACAGTGTGATTTCAGTGCCAGGCAGTAAAACTTATTATAATTTCAGAAGTCTGTGTCAAGCATATTCATCCGTTGATCAGTAACAACACATTTTGTTTCAATATCTGAAGTCATTATGGCCTAAGAGTAAGAGCAGTGAGTGCTAAAGCCCAGTGATAGTCTCTGCTGCTGGTTACTGTTTGGAAAGTTTCATAAGGCCTCATTTTCAGTGAGGTAATTAAGGATAGTCGTTGTCTGGGGATGTTTGATTCTTGTAATGCTGAACAGAAGCGTAGTGCAGGGTCCATCTTCTCGGCCATCTTTTATATTAACCATTTTATGATAAAAATTCTCTTTTCTAGAAGGTAAATGGACTCAGCCACATGGGAAATTGCAATTGATGTAAAGGTATTAGTAGTGTGATCCCCAAAACTCCTTAGTTAAGGAAACTCGTATATTTATAAAGTTAATCACACATACAAACATATATGAGTCTGTTGCTAATCTAAGGTATTGCTAGTTCTCTATTCCTTTTATAAAAAATAACATATTTATAAGAAGTTTATCACTGGTGGACCTACTGTGTAAATAGAAATATTAAATTATGTGGAAAGAAAGAATTCTTTCTCTCTTGTTTGAGTCCTGCCAACAGATGCTCAATGGTGTATATAAATGTAATGCCATATGTCAGATAAGGCAATGCAGTAGGTTTTCAACAGTGGTGATAATGTATCCTGCTTTACTTAATATTTGTCTAATGATGGCATATGGAGGTTCCTATTGATACCACAGTATGGGGAAACTCTTCCTTTTTTAAAACAGATTCATCTTCCTCTCTGTTCTGAAAGTACAGCTGAGCTCTGAATACAGCTGGCATAGGGAAGAGACCAACAAATTATCTTTTCTTTGTTTATTAATTTTTTTCTTGTGGTTTCATTTAGGGAATAAAGCTTTCCTTTGCAGTGACTGGAAGCTCTTTCCTTTGTTTTTCCTCATGCATATGAGAGGCTTGAGCTTCCTCGGATTGACCTTTTGATGTTTCGGTCTTGTTTTTATAATAAATGCTGAAATCACAATTGCAGGTTTGTGGCAAATCTTCCCCTTTGATTTAATTTTTTTTTTCCTTATGTAATTCGTATGCAACTCAGCTTCCACTCCACAAATTCACATACAGTACAGCACTATCATTTCTGATATGTGTCAATGTCGTATTTATCAACTAGTATTTAGCAACAATAGTGCTACCAACTGTTTCTCAAAGAAAGTCCAGAAACCATTTAGAAATTTGATAATGATTTTAACAATGCATTTTTCCTAGTCTCCAGACTCAGCTTTATTAAAACCATTCACAACCTCTGACAAGGTAGCAACAAGCTTCTGAGTTCATTTTTAGGAGAAAATGATTCACAAACAGGATAGTGACAGGCTTTTATGATTACAGATTTCCCATATTCTGTTCCTTCAAAACGGCTTATATAGATTGATAGATCTACAAAGAAAGAAATGAAAAAATGAAGGGAAGAGATATAAATAGACTTTTTCATTAGGATGAATGATGGAAGGTATTAACCCCACTACAGCAGTGTGCCTTTTACATGTCTTTTCCATTCCTTTTGACCTGCTATCATCTTCCTTCTAAGTAAAAGTTAACTACAGTCTGAAACGTAGGTAAGATGAGCAATATCTGGAAATAAATGTTTCCTCAAGCATTATTACTGTTCAGAAAAGTGTCCATCAGCTGAAATGTCAGGCTCAAAATCCATTTAAGCACTGCACAGAGGCTAAACAGGCAGCTATTATTAATTTTTAAGTCTGCCTGACGGGTTTCAGACCAAGAACTGGGGTTAACTTGATGCACTGAATATTGCAGACTATATTTAATTAGAGAGGCTTTGACTCTCAGATGGCTGAGGATTTATTCTGTGCAAACTACTGCAAAAATATGATCGAGTAGCTGCATTTACCTAAGAAAAGGATCTGCTGCATAATATTAAAATGCATGAAATTGCCCTTTCATTGCAGTTTCTTGGACTTTTATCCTAATGAAATCAGTCTACTTTTAACCTGTTTTGAAGCACCACTCTACTTCTCTCCTAAGTAAGTCTTTGTTCATTATACTGCAAGTTAACAATGTGAATTTTTTCAGAATAAGTCCTGTTCTTCTCAGACAATTACCTAACCAAACCATTTTCCCACTGCACCTTACACAGACATTTATTCATTTAAAACGTATCTGTGGGATTGCTATAAATGAGTTAACATTTGTCTTCAATGCATTTATCTATAAGTATAGAGGACACTAAAAATGGGCATTAAGACACAAATTAACACAAAGTGAGATACTAAAGTGCTATTTAGTTGCCTTTGATCGGATTCAGCATCTTAAAAAGAAAATAAAAAGAAGTAACAAACCAGAAATTATTTCCCTCCACTGGTTGTAAAATCTCCTAGCTGTATCTATTCTGGTTTTTTGCTCCACTTCCAGCACACTTCTCACCCTCTGCCCGAGGTCATCCTCCCCTAACTAAAAAAATCTGTTCACACAGGATTCTAGAAGATGATATGTAAAGGTACAAGTAAGAATGGGAAACTTGCCCGTTCCTAACAAAGGACATCATAGAACTAAATTCTACCATACTTTCCAAGATGAGTAAGATGATTTTCAATTGTACATAAGAAAACACCAAATTGCCATCGGCAGTTCTGAAAGAAAAGCAGAAATTAAATATAGATGCCCAATTCCTGTATAGAAAATAGGCACTGGGTTGATTTTATATACTGGTGTGTTTTACTGCTTAATAAATATGTCAACTGTTCTCCATTCTCAGTGACTTAAATTTCCATTGGTATCATATGACACGAAGCTCTCAAAAGACAGTAAGGTGGGCTCGCAGTCGGAGGAATGTGGATCGGGCCTGGAATGTCAGAGATAGACCCTGCCCAGACTCTTCTGAAGTAGACAAATTTTCTAAGCAAATGAGGCCATCAACTTGGCAATAACCCTCTTGTGAGGCCCTGAATATAAACCGCATACACTCTTTACCGGGTGACTGCATTTTCCAAGAACGTGTTGCATTTGGTGGGAGTTTTGTCTTTCTTTCACACGTGCATTTTATGTTTCACATGGGTGTGTGAAGCATACTATAAAGGACTAAACAAACCCAACAATAATACAGCATACTTATGTAAAAAGTGAAGAGTATGTATTCCCAGGTACAGATATAGCTGTGTTTGCATGTGGCTGTGCATGTACACACACTATTACCCTTTTGAAAAGAGACTGTAATTTGTGTCTTCCTTATCAGCCTGCTGGCCTTCCTAGTCATTTAATGAAGCCTCCTTCTTCCAGGAGTTTTGTTAGTAATTGTCTCAAACAAAGCTTCCAGATATTCGTATGAAGCCCTAGCTACCGTCATGACTCACCACAGACATACGGAAAGGACAGTTGTCTCTCGATTTTACTGAGAAAAACCTCTGTTTATACATCCCGAATCATAGGGCTGTCTTGCTGCCGTACTGTCCTCTGCTGTTACCCTGTGTTACTGGTTCCTGACTAACTGGCAATTCCCAGCTTTCCAAGGGAGCGTTGTCTGGACTCTTCCTCCTCCTCAAGACCTACATTTCATGTTGCTTCTCCAAGTGTTTGTATTTCTCCTTTACACCACCAGTCTTTGTCCAGGCTTCTTGCACCTTTTCACAGTACACTATGGGCACAACATGCTTATGACTCTTTCCCACTCAGCTTTATCTGAGAACCTCTTTGGTCTGTTTTCTTCCTATTAGAAACCTAAATGACAGTGTTAAACTAGATTTGACATTAATGTCTGTTGCATTATGATGGAGAACCGAACAGTTTCAGTTTGTAGCAATGGCAAAGTATTTTGTTTATGGTCCTTCACACTGTTTTCAATCAAAAAGTCTGTTTTTCCATCACAGCCGTGAAATACTTGAATTATATTTTCAATAAGATTTTCCGGATGTTACCAAATGCTTTCCTACAAACCGAATTAATTTTTCCCAGTATATTCATTTCACCCACTAGTGCTATTCTGTGAAGAAACAAAATAACTATGTTAAGATTTATGAATAAAAGTTTATGAATAAATATTTGGTTGTCTATTATTTATCCTAGAGCCATAAAATGGTATTGGCATTTTTTCTTTTTTTTTTTTTCCTAGAGGTAGATATTTTGCTACTTAATTCCTCATATATGAGAGGAAGTAACTGACATGGTCACACACACTCTCTTTTTTTAAGTAGACTTTTTCCTGTATTTGCTTCTCTTTGCTCATCCAATATCATTCCAGTCTTTCTATTTCTTTTACCAATCCCTTTGCTAGTCACGTGGGTATGGCAAGCTTGTTAGGCAATTCTCGCTTTCTCTTTTCACACAATAGCCTACCAAAATGTTCAACATATTCAGACTTTTGCAATGCCGATTTAATGACTTTCGATAAATACTTTTTGAAAGGCGTTCACATTTTCAAACTTTTTCAACAATATGGTTATGTATATAAGGGTTTTCTTGATAAAGGCAGGTTAAGAACATGGGGTCAGCATTTCAGGTGCATGATCTAGTTACTTGTAAGTGTTGAACAGCTCTATTTAATTATTGATCAGAGTGATACTGTACATTGTAAATGGCTTGACCTGTCATCTGCATTAACTTTACTGCTGATAAACTGTCACTTGGAAAAACAGACTAAATATTTTCAGGAGCTTTGATTCAAATTTAAGTGTACATATATAAAAACTTATATGTACATATATGACATAGATCACATGCTTTTCAGCAGTATGACTGGTTGATGCTAGTGGTTCACAGATCCCTATGAACAAGTTTAGTAAGTACAATTCTGACAACTAAATAAGGTGGTAGTACCTAAATAAGTATGTGTTTGAGCAAAATCAGTTGTGTACATGACTGCCAGATTCTGCTATTTTTCAAACTTTGTTCTTTGCCTTGGTAGTTAATGCAAGACTGTCTCACCCCGGGTACTGTGGCTCCAGAGATGGAGAGGTGTGTATCAGTACTTACAGCTGTCCTCTTCCTCCATGAAAATACTGATCACGTAACAGGCATACACAAATCCAATCAGCTGCATGAAAGAGGAAAAAAAGCAATCATTAGAACACACTGAACACTCATTAAGCTTTTAGTACAATGCTATACAAATACAGGTATCACAGCTATATTTAGTAAAGATTAACTTTCATTTCCCGAACTCAGACTTAAATTTTAATGCAAGTGGTCACAAACAGCTAAATTAAAGAGACTTTGTCTCTTTGGTCATGTTTTATTATACTTTAAAATATTTTCCTAGCCTCACTGAGATCAGTATTGATGAACACTGCTATTGAGGAACACTGGTGGAAAACACTTGGACCTTGATGTTCAGCTATTGCTTACATTCTTTTGTTTGTTCAGTACCTCTGTTCTCACATGAATTTGTCCACCTGAACATGGGCACCCTAAGCAGCTAATTACGTGTTAAAAACATAAAATATTTATTGACCGCTACAGAATTAAGTCATAGTAAACTTTGTGGAATTCGCAAGAGATGTCTTTTTGTGTTGCATAAAGTGTCCCAGTGAAAAAATGCTTGGCAAAAGTTTAATTTGATCTGTGAAATGTCATGATGTAGCTGAACAGTAAAGCTGAGTTATGATTCATCAGCATCAGGAAACACCTTATCAGAAGGGCCTGTCAGTAAATCACATTAACTACACAAGAAATGAGCAGACTCGTTTCCCCAGAGGACAACACCAGCAAAATCATGCTATTATTTTAACAGCAGCTCCCACAAAAACATCCTCCTCAACCCAGATCCGTGCCACTTGTGCCACGGTGAGGAAGGGATTCAGATCTTTAGGATCAGGGAATGGAGACTCCTCTCATTTGCTTTCCATATAGACAAAATGTTTTCTTATGACCGCCACCAAAGAAGAAGAAAACCCGACTGGGCAAGGAAACCTATTAAACCGCACTGCCCAGACATGTCCATGCTTGAGAAAATATTGTTTGTGCAGCTGTACACAATTCATGCTATCTGAAAGCCCTGAAAAGACTGTTCATGAGAGATTTCTAAAATAACCCAGAGATTAGTTTTAAGAAAACTCCTTTTTCTCTAGTCCATTCAAAAAATCTAATTAAAATAGTTCTTCTAAGGGTGTCACGGATCAACCATCTGAGAAAGAGGTAATTTAATAATATCTAGACAGGTATAAGCTCCTTCAGAGGCACAGAAATCATTCCAACCTGCTTTCTGGTTGGGCTGCACAAGGAGCTTTACAAGCACATCCAAGAGCCTCTCTGCAGACAAAAAGCTTGTCCACACAAGGGAATTCAGGGAAGTTAAGATGAATTAACTAAAGCTGTGAAATCAATGCACATAAGATAAAGTACATTAGATCCCTGTGTGGCCTTTCCCATTCAGAAATAAAGTGGCCTTAGTTCACTGTAGCTTAATCCTCCTCCAAGGGATTAATCTTCCCCATGGAGATTTAAGCTACGGTACACTAAAGCTGAGTTACTTGTGAATGGGAGCTGTCTCAACGCTGCTGCACAGTCCTGTAGGAGCTTCCTCTCCAGGGCATTCACCTCGCTGGTGTTTCGGGAAAGTGAGTTTAATCCAACTTCCTTCTTGCTCTGAGCAGATCGCAGCATTGGCAGCTTCCTTGGCTTTTTTTGGATCCACAGCCTTTATCAAGTGGACTTCACTTTTTTGTACTGATGCTCTGAGCCAGCGAAATGCAAACCAGCTCTGGAGGAGGCGCTCGCTGGAGACGGCTAGGACCGAGCGGTGCCTGAGCTACCAAGCCCGGTGTCACGGTGCGTGCAGCTGGAGAGGACCTAGACCCACAGCAGGTCTGGCCGGCTCAGAGCAAGCCCATGCTTGCCTGCTGTAGGCTGTGTGGGTGCGTAAGAGGAGTCAAGCCTCCCACCATTAATGAAAATGGGATCCTGTGGTTCTGGTGCCCTGCACCTCCAGGACCAGCACTGGCTTACAGACTCCTTGACATATTTTTTCCCTAAATTTCATGCTTTAGAGCACCTTTCAGGCCTGACAACTGAAGCAATATGATATAAAGGCTTTCAAGGGATCAAAAAACTAATTGTACTTGAGGTATATTGCTTGTGCCACCTGAACATTATGTATATATTAAATAATTAGTGCATTAAGTACCACAAAAATACCATAAAACAGGTAGCTTTTCATGCAGGAATGCCACCTGTTTATTCACAATATTTCCTGTTGACCATTCATGTTGTGCAGTTTGACAGTATAAATCACTTGGCTTTGTTGCTTTTCCCTAAACATGTCAAAAATATTTCGAAGAGAAAAACTGCTGCATAAATAATGAATATGATACAAATGAATTGTAGAACATTACCATTTTCCAACTGTGTATTTCTTTCTTTTTTCTTCTTTCATATTCTGTATTAAATTTACCTTTATAAAGTCAATTCCTTCTTTAAATGTACATGTGTACTCCATATCCATGCATATTATGTAAAGCATCTATCCATGAGGACTTTCAGCAAATTTCTCACACACGTCTAAGATGTTGGACAGGTGGATAAAGCACAGAAAGAGACTTAAACTCTAGTGTGTATTAAACCACCTGACACAAAGAAGAAAGCAACAGGGAAAAATACTCTAAGAGGTCTTCCCTCCAAAAAAAGTATGAGGCCTGGGAAGACTGATTGTTTTAACAGTCCTAACAGCTTACATCTTGCTCTTTCAGTAGGTCTTCTCCTTAAAGTAAATATTTTCCCACTTTCTTCAGTGTTTGAAACACATTTTGTCTAATCTATCACCTCCTCGCAAAATCAGCAGCCTCTCTCTGCTTCTCAATATTTCTTTATATTTCTCAGCATTAGTAGATAAATATTCCTCAGTCAGATAGAAATCACTGCCACCTGTTGTGTTTATGGCATATACTTGTTTAAAATATACCATTTCCCCCCACCTGTTAAGTTATTAATACCAGGAGAAATAGAAAAATATATTCACCCTCTCTCAATTTCATAGTATTTTAGGGGGAAAAAGAAAGATCAGGTCTCAAATCATGCCAGGAGGTATCATAAGCCACCATATTACAAGAATATCTTTCTGTAATTAAATGGCAGAATGCACATTTCTGAAGGAATAAAGCAACAGAGGAAAAAGAGCCCTTTAGCATCAATTGTTAGGTATTGCTGTCCAGAGGTGGACAGCAATGTTTGGCTTATAACTAACATACTGGTAATTATAGTTGGGTAACTGATATCTACAGTACAATTAACATGAAGTGATAAAGTGGGAATATACCCTGCTGCAGAAGAGACCTGTTTCCAGATCCCTAAATAGAGTTACAGCCACCACAGTGTGAATATTTTTATAAATGAATTAATTAAAACCTCTTCTTTTGCTTTATTGATGGACACACTAATAAAATATTTATTCCAACAAATTACTTTTGCTATCTTGATTAACCCAGCTGCTGTTTAATTAATAACATTATGCTCATGTGAACCCATCTAGCCATCATGTTAATTGCCAATTTGCAGTGAGATGACTGATGAGTACTGCCCGGTTTCTTCATATTGGAAATGTTGGCTATTGGCCTGGCACCAAGTGATAGACTTAAATGTGTGGTCCCTGATATCTAAAGAAAATGTGAGGCAAATGAGCTGGAAGATACTTAATTTTCTCATCTTGGGTTTCAGTAATCTTTCAAAGGGACCAAAGAAGTGGTTGGAACAGGATGCCCAAGTCATCAAAGGTCACCAGCACACAAAAGTATACATGGGAACCTCTGGCTTGATCCAGAGAGCAATTTAGATGCCAAGGTGGGCATTGTCACAATGTTGAGTTTCAAGGCATGGAAACCTTCTGGGATCCCTGCACTGTACAGTGGACTGCCTGTCTTGCCTGCAGGGCCCAGCCTGGTAAACTGTCTCAGAAGACACTTGTCAGTGTTATTCTGCAGAAAATCAAGTGGGAAACTGTGGGAAGAAGCTGTTGTCCCCTGTTTTCACCCAGCTACACAGTGGTTGGTGTACATATCTTGCTCTGGAAAGAATAAGCAATACATAAAATACTCAGATATTTCATGGAACCACAGAACGGCTTGGGCTGGAAGGGACCTTCAAAGATCATGTGGTCTGGCCCCCTTGCCATGGAAAAGGGTATCTTTCGCTAAAGCAGGTTGCTCAAAGCCCCATCCAACCTGGTCTAGAACACTTTGTGGGATGGGGCACCCACAACTGCTCTGAGCAACCTGTTCCAGTATCCCACCACCCTCATCGTAAAACGTTTCTTCCTTATGTCCTATATAAATCTACCCCCTTTCAGTTTAAAACCATTGCCCCTTGTCCTCTCATTACAGAAGACCATAAAAAGCCTCTTTCCTTTCTTATAAGCCCCCTTTATATATTGAAAGGCCGCAATAAAGTCTACCCAGAACTAAATAACCCCAATTCTCTTAGTCCTCTGATAATTCTCATGGCCCCCCTCTGCACCTGCTCAAACATATCCATATTTTTCTTGTGCTGGGAACCCCAGAGCTGGATGCAGTACTCCATGTGGAGTCTCACAAGAGTGGAGTAGAGGGGCAGAGTCATCCCCCTCATCCTGCTGGCTACACTTCTTTTGATGCAGCCCAGGATATGATCGGCTTTCTGGGCTGCAAGCGCATGTTGCTGGCTCATGTACAGTTTTTCATCCTCCAGGATCCCCAAGTCCTTCTCCACCAGGCTGCTCGCAATTCGTTCATCCCCCAGGAGCTTGCACCTGGCCTTGTTGAACTTCATGAGGTTTGCACAGACCCACTTCTTGAGCCTGCCAAGGTCCCTCTGGGTGGCACCTCTTCCCCTCGCATATCAACTGTACCACTCAGCTCGATGTCATCAGCAAACTTGCTGAGGGTGCACTCAGTCCCGCTATGTCATTAATGAAGATATGAAATAGCATTGGTCCCAGTATGGATGCAGCCACCTAGTATTTTCAGAACCACAAGTATTTTCATACCAAAAACTTTATTTCTTCAATGACTAGTTGATAAATGTTGCTCACATTCTCCAAATCATAGCGATGAGCAGGCTCAGTGTATGGGAAAAAACTGTCACCTAGGCTAAGCTGGCAGGGACTACAGTGTGGAGTGCACAAGAGGATTTCTTATTAGTGGAACATGGTACATTTATATGATGCTATTATAAAGGCTTTTGATGTATAATTTATTTTCTGCTGATAGCCTTAGGTAGGAATGAAGTAGTAGTCTTTGTTATTTTTCTCCTGTGCAGTATAGTCTCTAGAGGATCTAAATGCTTTAGTCTAACTAAAATCTCTAGGCTTAAGCTATGGATATCTGTATGAAATATAAATGCCTGGTTTAATAGAAGTGAAATTAGATTATATAATTGTCCATCATTAAACTGTAAGAAACTATGAAAACATGTAAGAAATTAAAAAACTAATCATCTGAGCAAATATATGCTGTGCCATATAATTGCTTTAATAAATGAATATTGCAGAATATATCCTACTAAAAAGAAGAACCAAACTGAGTGTAAAATGTATATTTACTTTCAAATTAATGTACTTTAATAGTTACCAGTTAATGTGGATTAACCTTTCCTTAGGAAAACAAGGACAAATGCAAAATAAAATTAGAAGTGATTATTTAAATCAAGGCTATTGTCTGCAGACTGAAATATTTTTGATTAAAATTGTTGATTTAGATAATTCTGATTTAAATCTTTCTGCTTGGCTTTGCCATCATCAGCTGTGGCCTTTAAATACACTCTCACAGTACGTGATCACTTTCTTATCTATCTGCTTCACATACTGCAGTTCCACTGGTTCAAAGGAGCTATGTGAGTATATACCAGGTATTTAAGATTACATGAAGCAGTGCCCTACACTATCAGGATAATCTTCAAGATCAGGTGCACAATAAGACGCTTATAGCTGTTAAGCTACTGTCCAGAGTTTTGCAGAGATCTCATCACAACAACATAGGACCATCCAAATCAACTAAATAAACATTCAGTAGTCCTGGCTTCCACAGGATGTATGCAACAGTATAGGGAAACTAAATCCTATCAAACAGATAAGACAACCGTGCTTCACGTCCTTCCTTGTACACACCCACTCCACCCAGACTGCCACCTCACTCAGTATGGCTTTTTATTGACTGCTTTTTTGCTGATGACAGCTGAAGAACATAATTTCCCATTTATCTCTGTGGTAATTCAGAAGTATAACTCAGCAAACAAAACTCCTGTTTTCTGCAAGGTGTTTCACTATTACCCAATTTCCCACAGAGACTGAGGGAGTATGAAAGGAGAAGGGACTTTTAAAATTTAATGTTTGTGTATAAAAAGGGTGTAGGATACAAAGCTTGACAGGATGTCTTTAAATTTAACATAAAATGGAAACTGTGTAGCAAGAATGAATTTACTGAGTAAGAAGGTAAAAACACATTAAATTACAAAACATCCCAACTATTGCTATATCCTGACTAGCATTTTCAGGAGAGCTAACAAATTCTGTGGAAAGTGAAACATGAGTAGTTCATCTCCTTAGCAACCTACTTGCCACTAACATTTTTAATACTTTGCAAAGAGAACTGTAAAGCCTTTTTCTTTCATTAAAGACTAAAAAGGCATTAAATCAGAATGGAAGGTACATAAGAGAAACAAGATATTATCCCAGGGTCTGTGTGTATACATGAGTCAGCAATACAGAAATATGACTAAGATTATCAGGCACAAAGAAATTGTAACTCCACATATTTCAAGACAATGACAAAGGAACCAGGATCAAGAATAACAGTAGTATAATCATAATAAACATTCACTCTAACTGCATGATTATATACTATATACTACTGTATATAGTTATCCAATTATATGACTGTATATAATCATGCACTATAAGTGCATGATTATATACATTTGATTAGAAATATATTGTAAAACTATATAATTATAGACAATTTAAAAACTGAATGCAATTTTTTGAATTAAAGAAGAGACAGCCTCAAAGCTATGTTCTCATTTTCTAGAACAAAATGATGAAATGCACAACGTTTTACAGTGGTAGCAGTAAGAGCCTCAACCTTAAGGTACTTAGAAATCTAAAACCATAAAAGCAGACAAACAACTGGAAAAACATCAAGAAAAGATAGCAGGATATGGTAGCAGCAGCGTCTGAAGTACACCATGTTGTCTAAGCATTATTTTTGTTTTCTTTCCTTCATCTTCTGAAAATCTATTGGATTTGACTTGAATAAAATTCAGGCTTTAGAGGCATCGTCTACCAATTTCATCAGCACGACCCAGAGCCAGTCTGGTCCAACTGTTTTGTTTACAGCTGTAGTGGAGAGGTCCCAGAGGCTACAACTCTGATAGGCCTTAAAATGTGTTAAGGGCTCTAAAAGTGGGTGACAGGACCTTACAGGTACTTTTGTTTTATATTGATTAAGGAGAAACAAGTGAGCAGAAATACCAAAATAAGTGACTATTCTTAAAACACATAAAGGTTGCTGTTGGCTAATACTGCAAGAGAAAATTCCTCTTGAATGCCATCTGCCTAGCACTGCGTGAGCAGAGTAGCAGGCTGGAAAAGACTATACCTATTAGCTACCATGCTTTTTGAAGTCCTACCCTGTATCCAATCTTCTCAAATCTTGATTTACAGTGTCCCTTCATCTTTAAATTAAAAATTGTATTTGACAATCTAATTTTCCCAGGCCAAGATCAGAAGCATTGCTATCTGCAATTGGTCTGGGAATTTATTTCTCCAAGAACATAAACATATAACTACAATTGCCCACTTGACCAA
Organism: Ibidorhyncha struthersii; assembly: GCA_013398815.1. Lineage (NCBI taxonomy): Eukaryota > Metazoa > Chordata > Aves > Charadriiformes > Charadriidae > Ibidorhyncha > Ibidorhyncha struthersii. The sequence goes on from VZSZ01012221.1 coordinate 583,324, forward strand.
AAGCTTTTTACCAGTTAAGAGGGAGGAATGCTGTGTTACGCTGCCAAGGCCCAGCTTGGTTAGGGTTGAGAAAAACAAGCGAGAACATTGCGTGTTCTCTTTCCCTCTCTCCCTCTCACAAGTGCTTAGCTTAGTTACAGCTTCCTCTCCCTGCTTTGTTTTTATTGCAGGACATTTAGAAAAAATATCATCTCTTCTGAGAACAGAAAGCTGGAGGATTTGGAACAAACTGTTTAATCCAGACTCCTGTATAATTCTGTAGGTCACAGAATTTCATCTAGATACTCTGGTAGCCCAATGGTAACATTGTCAGAGCACCTCTCACAGACGAGGTTGCAGTACTCGTGCTTCAGATGAGTTATGTCCACAGAAGGGATCTGGGAACCTTTGTCCTTCACTCAGGCAAGAGAGAGAAATAAGCCCCAAGCATCAATCCTATTTATTTGGTTGTCTATCACGTGACAGACATCTAAGTTTTATATTTTGAATAAAATGCAATTCTCAATAAGCACTATTCAGTAAACACTGAACACAGTATTTAAACATGACTGGCTAGAATACAGTGTTTTATCTTGCAACATATTAATTGCTTGTTAATGATTTAAATGAATACAGTGAAAGTCAATAGTGTAAGATAAAGCCAACCTCTAACCTTGAAATTTACAAGAATAAAACAACGGAAATGGAAGGGGATGAGAGTGGTAAGATGGAAGAGGGAGAAAAGGGAGATCTACATCTGAAGAGACTCTAACAAAATCACCAGAAAAAAAGCTGTATAAACAAGCAAGACTTTCCCTACATCTAGTTTTCCTCCAGTGTCCAAAGAAAACAAAAGTTCTCCTAAGAATGGGGTCAAAATTCTCATATTCAGGTTAATGACTAACTAGCTTGTCAGCTAAATAACAGTGAGTGAGAAAACCGTTTACAACTAGTTTTACAATAAGCGGACAGAAAGATGGCCTGCCTTCATTTCTGTAAACCTGACTTGGTGTTATTTGGTTTTACATTTTCTAAATAATGACTTTTATTTGCTTTTACCTTAACTTGTCAGTGTTAAGGATAATTCCAGAGCTACTTGCAGATGACACAATATTTTGCATCTTTTGACAAAGCAAAGAAATTCAGGTTTGATAGTGTCTTGTAACCCAAAGTGTTTCTTCAAGGTATCCATCAGATAATGACTTCACCTCCACTAAGTTGCACAAACCAGCTGGTAATGAAATCCGAAAAAAGAATGAAATATCCGCCAGTGACTACAGCCAGTGTAAATCTCTTTGGCATCTGACAAGGTACTTGGGAAGGTTTCTGAATCCCAGGGAAACCGATTATGCATGTAGGAGGTACCAAAGTAGTTCTTTTCAGAACAGCAGCATATTGCAAATCTTGGCCATTTTTTCATGCTAATACTCCTTTTAAAATTCTTCCACTGTTTATACTGCAATTATGAAAGACATCCTTTGTTGATAGAATGCCAAAAGATATTTTTTCCCTCCTTATTAGATCAGAAGGCACATAATTAGAGTATTATTTCCACTTACTTGTGGCAATAGGCACAGAGAATGCATTTTAATTCCAACAATCCATTGCAATCTGTAAGAATTACTCATTTTCTTCTGAATAATTTCTTTCCCTTCATGCACCATGTAGATAACACATGCATGAAACTACTATATCACCATAAGGAAAGACAGAGAAACTGTGGCACAGAAATAAAAAGAACTAGTTCAAGGTTTCAGTGGGGTGACAGCGAGTGTAAGAACAGAATTACTACAGCCTGATCCCCGCTATTCTCTAACCTCTTTTATAGACACTTTTAAAATGTCTAGGTAATAATAGCTAAGAGTCAATACATGATTATTCTAGTGTCTGTTAATCTGGAAACATGGCTGGAAAATTGTATGTAAAAAAATGCAAAGCTTTCACTAACAACAATTATGCCAGAGCATACCTCAGGGAAAAATAGAACAACAAAAGTCAACCTGCAGAAAAAACATAAGCCATCATATAAACTTATGTTAGGAAATTTTATATGATCTAATGAACTGCAAAGTAAGATTTAATCTCTACCCATACCAGGCTGCAGATGTTAGCCCCCCAGTGGAAGTCTCAGAGAGGATTTTCAGGAGTGGTAGACACAGAAATGCACCTCAGAAGTAAGCTCTAAAGCCTGAAAGACATGCACCAGCTTAGACCTGGTACTAATTAAATCAAAGGGAAGAAAAAGGTTTCAATACTAACCAAGAGCTGGTTAAAATTCACAAGAGTGTAGAAATTAATATAAGGCAATCTGGATGAGCACAGATTGTCTGAAAACTTTTCTTATAATCTAATAGTCTGCAGGGGGAGCTGGAAAAGCACCATACAGCATTTCTCTTTGTGGATCTCAATTCCAAATTACTTTTGGACATTGCATAGTTCAATTTTCTTTTTCTATTAATATTTTGTTCAATATAGACAAGGAAAATCACAAAAAAATAATAATTTTATTTTTTTTCTTGGATGTGTAAATATATAGTGGAAATTCTTCAAATCTTATCTTCCTTAGAGGATCACAGATGATAAGTCTGTCTATTCTTGGCAAAGAAAGTTTACCTTTATCTTTAAGAAGGCAAGAAAAGACAGATCAGGCAAACAGATGATGGCTTTTCAGTCTCGACAATGAAAAATGAAACAAATCACTTCTGCATTCACCAGACTTTGATATAGTTTTGCCTTTTTGTGTGTGTTCGTTGAAATACTACAGTGATGAACGATAGTATATCACAGATAGAACAGGCAAAGATCCTTCTTGATCATCACTTTGTTTTTTCCAGTCAATTTCCATCTAACAGGATATTTAGCAGATGATATACCACATGTGTGCTTTCACTTGTATATGAATCTGTTGTATGCAAACCACAGAACAAAGGACTCCGATTTGAGCCACAGTTGAGATGGTTTTACTCTTTGGAAGAAACAATATGATAATCAGAAACGTGGCCGGATTTATATGTTTGGCAAGTAACATAGCAGCCTCTTCAGTCAGCTGTAGTGCCAAAACTGCAACACAACTCTACAATGGCAATGCAGGTGATTTTGAAAAACCCTCGTTTGATAGTTGGGTTTCTTTTATGGATATCCTTCCCACTGTAGTTCTTCTTACTATGGGTAACATTGTTTAATTCCTTCAAGCTGCTACCTGAATGTGCAGATGAAGGTACATAAACACACACGTGCGCACACGTACACGCACACACATCCTTATAATGCTTTGTGGAGTGGTCTGCTGTGATATGTGAGAAACAAGACTACTATAAAAGCAGCAATGTTATCAGTTTGCTCAGGTATTCCCACTTAAACTGTGTGCTAAAAGGCTTTTGTGCTGGATTCCCACTGGGCAGAAAGCTATCAAGAATTGCAATTAAGCTTCGCTTTCTGTCAGTGACTAATGAATTTCAGAAGCTGCTTCTCCAGTCATATTTGACCCAGTATGATCTCTTATATCACATCTCCCTGGCACAGTTTATTTGCTTGCAGTATATGGTGCCCATACGTATGTTGTGGCTTCGTGTCCTATTCACTCCTGTTTCTTACCAACAGGTTTCACTTGACACTGCCTCCCATTGCTCCTTTTACCTTCATCTGGGTCTGATTCTGCAGGCCGAAGCCCAGGGTGCACCCAAAATCAGTATTTCTTGTCCAAGGAGTCTAAGCTCAGCCTGTAATCAGGCAGTGTGCAAATACAGAAGCTACACTGGAGCCATTCGAGAAAGGACTTTTGTCTCCTACTGTCAGTACAACACCAGCATAAGCATCCCTACATGGCTAGTGAGCATGCCCCCACGTTCTGGGTGTATGGGTGGCAGCAAATGTATTGCTCCAGAGCCAACTGTCAGGATGTTTTAGCAAATGGGAGGCAGATTTGGCCCTAACTCTTACCTTGAAGCTACTGCTACAAAGAAATGCAAATTCAGCAAGAGAGCCTACACCTGGTAAAAGCAATTGCAAAAGGAGCCAAAGCAGAATTCGCTGCAGTGAGAATATGTCTTGACCAGTGATAGGTATTAACTGGAAGTGTGTCTTTGAAGTCCTTGACTCTGGGTCACCTAGACTGAGCTTTTGGCTACAGCACATAGTTTCCAGAAAACAACCTCAGATTTAAAGAAATGTAGGATATAGGAGATGGTGCTTGTTCTGGTCTTGTCCTGCCATGAAGACAGGCTCTGAAATAGCCAGCCTGAAGCAGAGGAAGTCAGGCAGAAAGAATCCCAGCCCACTCCTCCTCCTCCTTGCATCCAGTGCTGGAACTGATATTTGCCAAGAAACCTTCCCCCCTGTACATGTGGGACACCAGAACCTCAGGGGTATGTCCTTAGTTCTTGGAAGAAACGTTAATATATATGGGGAGGCTGAAGGTGTCACCAAAACAGGCAGCTTTGGACATCTGGAATACGTTTCTAGGGTTCCTCTGTTTCCATTGGACTGGCTGTTTGCTCAAACACTTTTCCTTTGCTTCCTTGCAGGTACAAATAAATTTAAGACTACTAAACAAAGCAGTGCTGAACAGACTAGCTGAATAAATATCTGGGAGGTTAAACTTTACGGCACTTTCCCCTGCTGTGACAATTGCCTTATAGTGTGAGCAGAAGTAGAGCTAGCTCATTTAAAGGAAACTCAGGTAGGTCTCTTTTACTGACAACTCTCACAGTTCTTTGAAATGTTAAATTTTAGAAAAGCCAATTCTCATCAAAATGAAAATAAAGGAGAGGCAGTCTGGCTCCTGTAAAAAGCAAATTGGTACAAACTGTAATTATTCAATATGAGGACATGGGGACAAACACCACAGAACAGTGAAGAATGAAAGATCATGGAAGGGGAAAGCCGTGTCCCATGTTAAAGCTCTTTGGGGGATAAGTGATCCAATTGATAGAGAGCACTTGCACCTCCAAAATTTTGGTGAGCAGATCCCTAACCACAGCTTCTCAAGAACTGTATGCTGTCATGAATCGAAAGGATTCATCTCTTAATCACATAGATTAGTAAAAGAATAGCATAGCATAGCATAGCATAGCATAGCATAGGACTATTTCATTTGGAAGGGTCCTAAAATGATCATCTAGTCCAACTGCCTGACCAATTCAGGGCTGAGCAAAAGTTAAAGCATGTTGTTAAGGGCATAATTTAAATGCCTCTTAAACACTGACAGGCTTGGGTCATTGACCACCTCTCTAGGAAGCCTGTTCCAGCGTTTGACCACCCTCTCGGTAAAGAAATACTTCCTAATCATAGAATCATAGAATGGTTTAGGTTGGAAGGGACCTTGAAGATCATCGAGTTCCAACTCTCACATCCAGTCTAAACCTCCCCTGGTGCAGCTTTGAACCATTCCCATGCATCCTATCACTGGATCCCAGACAGAAGAGCTCAGCACCTCCATCTCCACTTCTCCTCCTCAGGAAGCTGTAGAGAGTAATGAGGTCACCCCTCAGCCTCCTGTTCTCCAAACCAGACAAGAAGTTATCTGTAGTGCCCTGTACAGGATAATGCTCTGCTCTATGCATTTCAGGTATTCATGAATGATTGGGAAATAGGGTGAGGAACTCAGTCAAGATTGGTGATAAAGCAAAATGAAAGTCCATTAAGTGACTGGGTGATAAAATTAGTGCTGAAATTCGATGTCAGTAAATGCAAAGTAATGCACATAAGGAAAACCAACCATAATTACGTGTATACAGTAATAGGCTCTAAATTTGTTATTACCTCTTGAAAAACTTGTGAATAGTTCTTTATAAACATCAGTTCAGTGCTTAGCAGCAGTCAGAAAGGAGAATCAAATAGTAGAAAGCAATAGAAAAGAAAGTAGAATGCATTATTATGCCACTGTACGAATCCTTTGTGTCCTGCATCCTCAGTGCTATGCACAGTTCTTTCTCCTCATCTCAGAAAAAAAGTGGTTAAATCAGAACAAGCACAGAGAAAGGAGTCAAAGATAATCAAAGGTATGGATCGCTTTAGAATAAGGAGTGATCAAACAAATTCACCCTTGGAAAGGAGACAGCTGATGACAGAATTATAGAAAAAAATAAAATCACAAATTGCTTGGAAAAGATGAATATAAAATAATTAATCCCACTTCTCATTATATAAGAACAATGGAAAATCAAACCAAATTACCAGATCACAGACTAAGGGGTTGCCTTTCATCACAAACTGAAGGAAGGACATTTTCCACACAAATCGGAATTAAACAGTGGAACTCAATGCTGGAAAGGTGAGACCTCTACATGTGTCAAAAGCTGATTAGGCACATTCAGGGAAAAAGTGTCCATCAAAGGCTATGAAAAACAAGATTTCAGCTACAATAAATTTTTTCCAGGAAGTCCGAGGCAATATTGCCAGGAGATGTCAAGCACTTTAAACATGCCAATTTATTACTATTTACATTTGCTAAACTCAGCTGTAAATCACATAGCTGGAAAATTAGAAGCATGGAAGTCTAGCTTACACAATGGGATAGAGATCAAAATGTTAGCTCTAGGCTTAATGTATGTATTATAATTTCAACCCACTATTTGTTGAATTGAAATGCATTAATTGAAATTTGGTTGCATTCAGGTTTTGGAATTCATATGAAATGATCCAGGTAGGTATGCTACTTATTCCAGATGAAAGGGAAGACATAATGTTGGACACTTCCACATAAAATATTGAGAATCAATATGAGCGATGCTCAGCTATCATGCTAGATTTCTGGGGTTACTCTCAGCAGTTCATAATCCAAGATCTCCTTCCAACTTTATTCATTGTGAGAAATATGGGCTATGATTGGAGCTGGGCCAGGAAAACTTTTATTGTTTAATTATGAGTAAATTGGCTATAACAAAACGTCAAAATACTTTATGGATTTGGTTCTGAAGTCTTTAAAAAGTCACACTAGTCAGCCAATCTCTGCTGGTAAAAAGTCATTAATACGTAAGAACTGAAACAACTGCAGGGAAAAAAAAGCTATCTTAAATGAAAGGAAGGATGTGTGATGTTAATCGTTACCTTTCTAAAATACTGTTTAGCTGACTGTGGGACTCATATTCACAACCTTATCTCAAAAACTGCCATCAGTCTTCCAAGTACCAACCACACCTATGAGCCCTTTGTATTTTCCAGATTTTTGAATAGTAGTTCATCCGTCGGCAACTTAGCAGCTATGTTGAAATGAAAAGCTGTGCACAAACACAACCTTTCCCTGTGCCCAAAGGCCTAAAATTCTGTCCAGTGGGAGAGGAGTGAACCATATTCATAATCGGGAATATCGACTATCAACAGAAAACTGGCCTGAGAAAACTGTCCCCAAGTGAAGGGTACTTAGAAGAAAATTGTTCATTTGTTATATATCTTATTCTCTTATAGACTAGCCTACAAAACTCAATGCCCCTCTTTCTCCATTCAGTCTCTCCAGAAAAAAAGGGACCTAAGGATTTAATTAAGGGAGTTCAGTAACTTTACTAACACCTAAAGATCTCATATTCATCAGGTAAACTCCTACTGCCTGTTTGGAGATATTCACAATATTGTGACTCAAGCTTCGCTAGAACTCATTCTACATTAATTTTCCTCTGTATTTTCTTCCATATATAGCCCATTATTTACACGTATGCATGGGAAAATGTGTGTGCTTACAAAATGACACTTCCAAAACTTCCCAGCATTAAAACCCAAAGATTGTTAATATCTAAATTATATGTATATTAAATATTTAAAAAATAATTATCAACTGAAAACTTGTATTATGCTGAACTTGACCTGCATTTATTTTAAGTTACGGGGAAGATTCTGTGTTACAACATGAAAAGAGGAACAGAGCAATACACAAATAATATTTGGTAAGAATGAGGTTTACGGGAGAAATGGTAAAATAGCTTCACTGTGACAGAGCCAAGGGACATCCCTGTTTGTTCTGGGAAATACCCAATAGCCAAAGTGCACTAGTCAACTTGCCAATACATAAATCATACCTAAACTGTGACCTGTGGCTCCTTGTGTCTGTTGTGTGCGTAATGCTAAAATTGTATTGATCACTGATAGGGTCTTAAGCAGGAAGGAAAATGAACTCTAAAGAAATAACAAACAATTATTTCCGGTGGCATTCAATCTGATTATCTGCTCCCATATTAGCTGGATGATGTGAGAAACTGAACTCACTGGTTCATTGACCCAATCTTAATTGCAGTTTTGATTTGATCATATAGTCCATCCTTTCCATTAGCTGAATTGAACTAAATTATTTTAATAATGTGCTTGCTTAGACTCCTATTTATTTGCTAAATGTCTTAACAAAATCCATAAGAAGTTTATCAAATAAGTTGTCCTCTCAGATTGCAACATGGATCACGAACACAAGCACAGTTAAAGAGGATATTTACAAGGCACTTGACTCTGTGTCCAAAGTGACAGGGACGTTTTAGAATGTATAAACTTATTATATGGATAAAAAGTTAAGTGTAGCAATTTGAGGAACCCAATGCAAATATAATAACTGTTAATATTTTTTGTAAACTTCTAATATTATTAGATAAATATTGTTATTTGTTTTAAGAACACAGTCATTTTGTCTTCTATGTGGTTTCTCTAAAAATTTGCATCATTGTGAAGAAAAATAATTATGTATTCCTTATATTCCTTTAGAGGTAATAACTGATACTAAGAAAACTTTAAAATCTGTATGATCTTACTGACTTTCATGCAGAAAGTCCTGTGAAAGCGTTAAGATTTCCTTTTTATTTTATAATGAACAACACTGATAACATTTATGAGAAATAACATTGAACAGGAAGACAACTTGCACTACAGAAACTGTGAAATACTAGAGAGAACGATTCCAGGAGGAGAACAGTGGAACATGGACAATAAGCACTCAGGAACCAGACTGCAGTGACCTGAGATGGACGGTAGCTTCTAGCACCAAACAGGAATATCAGAAAAAGGAGGTCAAGAAAGTGGTAGGACTGACTTGAAGAACACAATCTTTTCCAAGCAGAAGCATAGAAAGTGATGGATTTGGCTCAGTAATGGTCTCTGGACAACCTGCATACAGATTACCAGAGACAAATATAAAATAAAGGCAGGATTGTATAGGGACAAACTTAGAAAGGTCAAGACACAAGATACAACTAAAAAGAGAACAAAGCGTAATAAAAAATATTTAGTGGCATATTACAAATAAGAAGCAAGCTCAAGCAATGAGCTGTCATAGTCCTCAGCGATGTGACCCTGAGGCTGTAGGTGCATGTGGCAGCAGTAATTATTTTCCAGCATGGGCAGGCTACCCATCAGCTGGGCAGCCCACTGCAGCTAGGCAAACATCTCCTCCAGCCGACTGGAGACACAGGTTTGAGCAGCTGGATACAAGGTTTGGCTGTGTTAAATGGCATTGCCTTCAAAGGAGTGAATACAGAACCACAGCCTTGAGATAGCTGAAAAATTCTATGCCTTTTCTCGTTATTCCCCTCTTCAGTAGAAAGATTAACTGTGGTCAGTGAAGTTATTCCACTGACACTAGTGAAGGACTCAGGTGAGAATAAGAGAGAATATGTTATTGATCTTTTGCATAAATTAGAAATCTAAAGAAATTCAGATGTACTAGCCCTGGTAAATTCACCTCAATGCGTGTAGAAGTCTGACTAAAGCCATCTCAAGCATGATAGAACTTACTTGTGAGAATTTGATTAAAACAGGAGAGGCTGTATATCAGAAAGTCAAAGATTGTCCCTGTCTCTTTACACAAAGTCAGGAAAAGAGAAGGGCAGGAGGACACACAGAATTATATCCCTAACTTCATCTACTATAAACTTATTGAAACAAGGAATCAAATTATTAGTGGGTAAATAAACATACTAGTAAGAAGACAAGGTGGTAAGTAAAAGCCAATATGAATTTATCAGAAACTGAATCATGTTAAATTGAGTCTGTTCCTTTTTAGGAGAGATAATGGGCTTTGTGGTTAGGGAAGGAGCAACAGGTGTGATATATCTTGATTTTAGTAAGCATTTTGACACTGCTTGACATTCTTATAAGCAAACTACGAAAATATTGCTTAGACTTAAGTACTGTTATATAGATTGAACAACTGGCTTGCAAACTGCACTCGGAAATAGCTACTCATTGCTCTCCATCAAATTAAGAAGACAGTAGCCGATCGGGCTCCATAGAATTCCACCTGGGTCCACTACTATCCAGTAGTTTCATTAGTCGCTTGGTTATCTAAAGAGATATTGTTCCTTTTACACTTCCAGATGGAAGCAAGCTGGCAGCGGTTGCAAGCCCCATGGAGGACAAGATTAGAATTAAAGTAATCTTGACAAATGGACAAAGGGTCTGGAAAAAAGTAGGATGTGATTCAGTAAGGCCAAGTGCAAATTACTATACTTAAGTAGGAATAACGAAGTACTCAAAGAGAGAATAGGGTGAACAACAAGCTATGTAGCAGTTCCACAGAATAACGAATCACACCCAGACTATGACTTGATAATATCATAGTGTTGGGAAAAAAATCAGACAGCATACTGGGATGCAAAATTGAATTTCAAGGTGAATCAGGAGTGCCCTAGAACACAGCACCAGTAAAGCGTCGGTTGACGGATTGTGCATATTTTCAAGATTTCCCTTCAGCAAAGGTGAGAACCAATTAGAGGAAGTCCAGATCAGAATTACAATGATGATCAAACAGCCAGAATACATGACCTCTGTGGAAAGCTTATGATACTAAATAACACACTTATGATACTAAATAACTCCCTTAAAACTTCTGGATCTCGGAAACCACCTTTACAGTTAGCTCACATTGTTCATAGAAAGATTAAGTGCAAAGGGCTTCTTCAGACTGCTGCCATCTAAACCACTTAGGAAACAATTTTATTCTAGAAATAATAAGTTACTGTCAGAGGATAAAAATCTTAATAGAGCTTTTCAAATTCAATTACAACATGAAACAACTACTAATATCAAAGACTCAAGGGTTTTCTCATTAGTATTTTAAAGCAACGTGACAGATTATTTTGAGTGTGTCAATAATGATTCATAGTTCTTGTTGAGTCCCCATTGTATGGGAAAATCTTAAGACAGTTGAACTGTCTTTTTTCAGGCCAATATATGAAAAACATCATTAAAGTTGTTATGAATCTAGACAGGGCATAACTTTGTCTGACAGCTATAACAAGAGCAGATGAGATGCAAAGCAGAATCTGATCACTTCAAGTTTTTTGATGGCTAATACGTGGGGCAAGATTCAGTTACTGTGAAAGAAATATGGCACACAGGAAATCTGTCCAAAGATGAAAAGAGAAACAAGGTGTGGGGGAGTATTACTTTCTGATGGTAAACAGATACTATTCAGGATGGGATATTACCTTCCTGGTAGGCTAAACGAATCATCACCATGAAATAGTAAACATCTTCAACATTAAAACGTTCTTCAACATTAAAAAAAAAAAGCAAATTACCATTGGACCCTGGGCTGTACATGAGAATAACTCTGTAATTCTTTCTAGGAAGCACCTTTGAGACAGTGCCAGCCAGATGTCCAGATGCCCACAGCTGTCCAAGTGGATAGATGCCAAAACATACATAGCTAACATAATTTTAGGGATCAAAGAGTACTCTGCCAAGCTTCCAGCTGCCACTCCAGGAGGTAGATACTTTGTAGGTCCCACTTCACACCCATTTACCATACGCAGATGTCTTAGGCATTTAAAATAGCCAGCTGAAAACTTGGTGGGATAGTGTAAGGTGCCTACAATGACACCAAATACTTTCATTTAGAAAGCACAAGGTATCTTCCAAACTAGGGAGAATGAAAAAAAAAAAAAGGTATTCTAGATTTTTTTTCTTCATTGCTTAATCTTTACCTCACTTATATTGACCCAAATGTGACAGGTTTTGTACAGTTGTACTGTACAAAATGCTCGATGTTCTTCCTATCTACATAATACAATCTTGACACTATCAAAAGAAGTTGAATTAGATGTGGGTGGAGGGTGGCTGTACCTAGATGAAAGCCTTCTCCCCAGAGGACACAGAGGAGTGCAGGAACCTAGAACTGGTCCTTAGGGCACAAGACTATTTTCTTCCAAAATGTGTGGTTTTGTGCTGTGGTCAAAAAGACACCAAGAAACACAAGTTTCAGATGGAAACTAAGTGGTATGGGTGAAAGATTTGTGTTGTACTAAAAATATTGTGCAGGCTATGGAGATCACCCTCCAGACTCCGGGAAAATAGTACATTCAGACAAAGTCTGAAAGACCACCATTTGGTGGTCTCCCCTGTCCTGCAGGTACCTACAGAGATGTTTAACTAATTAAGAAGGTGGACAATCTTAATCCAGACTAAGAATCAGGAATGACTTGATTACAAGACAGTATTGATAAGCAATAGAGTACTTATATTTTGGTTTATGTCTTAAATTTCAAAAAATGACAACAGAGTTTGTCAGTTTTCCAAACAAGGAGGTGAAGGAAGTTGAAAGGAAAGTAGAAGTGCCTGGCTGTGTACATATTCAAGAACTGTGTTTTCAAGAACAGTTTGATTCTCAATGCTTATTAGTTGGGGAATCAGAGAAGAGGAGCTGTACATCAAAAGCTCAGTGAAGGACCAGGATCTGACTACTTGTCCTATTCTTGCATGAGTGCGTACCCAGCTGCCTTTTTGAAAGCATATGCAAAATTAAAAGGCTGTGCTTTCTAAGCTTGGCAGAAGAGTATAAAAGAGATAAAAATCCTATCTTAGAATATGTCAAGCTATAGTCCAACTGCCTTTTAGAGAGCAGAGAAAGATGCTGAATAATAGTAATGAAAGCTGCAGTTGAGTGGGGAGGTGACATGAATGGTGGTTCTTACTGTGAAAACTGTTACCTGTAAGGTTTGTGTAGCTTTATTAAGTTGATTAAAATGTCGTGTATAAACATGAGTGATTTTTATACTGAAAAATTAGTAGTATTATACAGAATGAAAATATTTTATAAACGCAACATTTCAAGACAAAAATTCCTAAAAGCTGTATCCATCTCAGATTTTGAAGACAGATCAAGAGGTTACATTGGCAAAATAACTATTGTTTTTATCTTTTTGTCAGAAAAGGAAGCTGTAACTTTTGCAGTAAACAGCAGTAAATGCAATTTCCTTACCGCATTTTGCTAACTTTCTTATTTTCTCTTTTCAGTATATGCCTATCCTGTTTTGTACCTATGCGATGTCCTATCTGCATTACAGATGGTGAATAATCCAGGCTGGAAGACTTTTCTCTGCTTATTTGGCTGAATGCAACCCTGGGAAATGAGATATTTTGACTGGTATTTCTAGTTTCTTTTACTGTTCGTTGCAGCATTATATATCTCCCAAATGCTTCCTAAAAATATTTACTTCATCTGAAACTTTCTTAGATGAGTTGTCCAGAAAAACAATTATTTTATCACAGTATATAAAAATTAACCCCTACTGTAGCAGGATTCCTACTTGTGGAAGAAAATTAATTCAAAGAAAGATTTAATGCACGTGGACATCATTTTAGGTATTGAGTTACAGTCAGAAAGAGGAAAAAAGATATTGACATACAGGCAGTTACGTAAACAACTCTTCTATCATGTGTTTCCCATATTTTTAATAACAACTTATTAGTACAATGTATCCTTTGTCCCAATAACATGCTTTACAGATCCAATTCCATCTACTTAAAATAGCCTCCTTTTTTAAAGTGATGGACTAGCAAGAATAAAGAATTCTGGTTTGTGCAGTGCATATGAAAACGTTATCTTCAGCCAGTGACTGCAGTTTTGTCTTCTGCCCAGCTTAGCTAGTTTAACACAACTAATATGCAATAGGCATTAACAGTTAGCTTATCTTATCTTGCTTCCTAATGTTTTTTTTTTTATGACCATGATGAAAATTGACAGAAAGGAGAGGTAAGGGCAAAGAAGAGATACTAAAAGTGAACTGGAAGTTGTGTGCGAAAGACGACTGGCTAAACCGGAGCAAAATCCTCCCTTATATTTTCCCATTGCTTGCTCGCAGGAGGACAGCTGACTCCACAGAGAGTTATGGAAATCTGCAGCTTAGCAAGGATTTCAGACTAACTGTTCTTTCTAATGCTCTTGCCTCACCTGTTTTCTCGTTCAAAGGAGGATCTACTGGAAAGTTATTTGTTTATATTGCATATAGATTGCACGCTTTGGATGTTATGGTTAGGGTCTCCAGCTGCAGAGCTCAAGGACAGCCTGTGTCGTGGTGGTTTTCTGCCCTCGGCTCTCATGAAGCTAACTTGTAGTCCGAGCAGCAAGTCAAGATCAAGAAAAGAGGGAACTTGAGTTTTAGGATTTATGTATCTAAAGCAGTCAAAGCTCAGCTAAATTCAAAGAAAAGCACTTACGGAAAACAGTTTCTCTACTTTAAAAGGCATCTCGCTCTAGCAGTAGATCAGGTTGGCAACCCTTGGGAGAGGCACACCTGAGACTGCTGGGGTCCTTAGAGGAGGACAACTGACCTCAGCTGGATCCAGCTGGACTGTCCTAGTGACTGACTCACTAACAGAAGAATGGGTGACCATAGAAACAGTTTTGACGTGGCACAGGAAAAACTTTTCTATTCCTAAAAAACTTGGTAGAGGGGTTACAAGGCCTTACAATAACTGTTTGAACTATTACTCTTATAATTATAATATTTTAAACAAGCGCTCAATAAAAATACGGCACACTATGGTATAGAGTGGATATTTAAACCTGCTCAGATAAATTTGCAAAACCTACAAAAAAAACCCTGGCTGGGTATTGCAAGTGAGGCAGCTGAGAGTGAAGTCATTTACTCAGTGAATAAAAGCTGATACTGAGGTAGCATTTATTGGATTATAAACATGGTAGCATTCAAACATGGGTTTATCGAAACATTATTTTAATACTGTTTAAGATCAAATGCTTCCAGATGGTTAATCTGGAATTCCCACAGCTAGGCCTGTCAGATATACTGAAAGTTTAATCAGACTTTTAACACACCGATTGGCTTTGAACAGCCTGGATCCTCAGGAAAAAAAAATCCTTAGGAACAATCACAAAGAGATTGATGAAGATATCTGAATAGTAGGCAGCAGCAGTTGTGAACATCAAGAGAATGCTCGAGTGCACTGAATTCAGGCAGAAGGTAACAGCATATTACAGCAAAGCAACTGTAGCAAAGAATAATGCACTTCTGACATAGGAAGCTGTGCTTTTGATTTTCGCACTGCTGCTGAAGAAACCTGGCTGAGACTTCAAACCTTGAAAAGAAAGGCATATATATAAAGGATTAGCAAATATTTATTTTAACACTTTGTGCAAGACGCACCTATAGACAAGAGATCACACTAATCATTATCCCTAACATTTCACTACTGACAAAATTTGACAAATGACTGACCCTGTTTTGCTTTGGACAGAAGCTATTCAGCCTAGCATTAGTCCAGAGTAGACGCCTTCCACTCCCTTCCTTTCACAAAAATGCAAAAATTGTGCTTAATTCTATCAGTACAAACACTGCGAATTAACCCTCACATGAGGTACATAACTACATACTGATATTTTCATTTAATAGTTATGGAAGCATAACTTTAAAACTATTTCCCCTCCTCCCTCCCCAGTGTCACACAGAAGAAGAAGAAGGACCAAGACCTATCAGCTTACAGGTTTCCATCAGTGAACCACTTAGACTTTGTTTCAGTTTTTAAAGGTACACAGTGTGTTAAAAGATATCAAGTCAAATAATGATAGCTCATGGACATATTTTAAAGCTTTTGTGATTAAGGCCCAAAGGGACGCGAGGTTTTAAAATTATACCAAAAAAAAAAAAAGTTACATACTGGAGTTTAAGTATAGCCTGGCAGGATAAGAGAAGACTAAATCCTGATCCCATGTCACATGCTAGCCAACACCCCAAATCGTGTGTTAACATAAGGAGGACAGGAAAACCCCCAGGGGCAAATCAGGTCTCTAACCCATCCTTATCTCTATTTCTTGCCTACAAAAAACTTCTGATAGTCCTTCACACTGAATTTTTCCAAAGCGAAGCAGAAGACAATCCAATTTCATGACCAATAAACACACTTCAAGTGGTGTTTCTGAGAGGTACTGTGATATAATGAATAAAAACCTGGTCTGACATGAAAGAAAATTGGCTGCTTCTCCCAGATCTGCTAAATCATCCCACTGAGTCCCCTGTGCCCTCTATGTTTCACCTATTGCTTCAGTAAAACCAAGTGAAAGGGTACACCTCTTTCTTAGGGATGTGGCATCCCATCACCCAAGGCTTTGAAAACATCTATCTCTACTGCCTAGAAATGTAATTCTCCTGAGGCTCATGCTGTCCTGAAAAGCTAGCCAGAAAACCAGTCGTACCCAAAGGCTCTTAACAGCATTTCTGTGGTTTTCCAGAGACTAATCTGAGGTTGCTCCACACCACCCACCTACCCCAGGCTCCCTGGAGGAAAATCCACTCAGTGCAGGGGTCTGAGCCACTGCAACACCGTACTCCTCCATAGGAAAGGTGAGGGAATAAGGATGCACCACATGGGTAATAATGGCCAGATTAACTGGGTGATTGTATCTAAGTCTCTAATAACAGCGTACAGGTACTACAGCCCCACAGAACCTCTCCTGTCCGCAGCTAATTGCTTCTGCTGTGGGTATCCCCGGCCTTGCAGAATGATTAATAACACATTCTCTCATTACGAGAGTTTACATGTCCCATGTCAGGTCATAGCCTTTTTCTCCCATAGGTAAAACTCGTTCCGAGCAAAATGAGGGATCCTGTGTCATGACAATTATTGTCTCAATTAGTGACATTATTAATATGCTCTAGCAAAAGAACAACCGCACTTTACTGCATTAACAGGTGGAAATGTTCAATTCTTAATTAACTTTATAGGACAGAAAATTATTAGACTACATCTAGAAAGGTCAAATTAAAGGGTAAGAGAAGAGCAGAACTACACTGTAATAAATTCTGTAGCCAGGGAGCCCATTTCAAGCTGTGGAACCCTCTGCAAGGGATAGAAATACAAAAAAGCCAAAGATCGCTTCACACAGGGAAAATTTCTGAAGGTGTATGCTACGTTCTCCTAAGAAATCAATACTGCATTTGTAGAGCAAATTACTGCACAAACACTAATGTGCCGACGCACTGTTGACTGCCTCTGCATTTAGAAACTCCCAATCATAATTCAGAGTAACAGAAAAAAGCCTCCTCGATCTGCTTTTTCATTGACTACTTAGTCAGCCATCCAGCAGGAAATCTCCCGCCTTTCATGCCCTGTGTCCTATTATTTCCCTGGTTTCTGCCCTCCTTACTCCATGAAAGATGACCTGAGGATGATCCACAATATAGTAGAGAAGAATGTAAAAATAATAGTTTTTACACGGCACTTGCAAATGGTTGAATGTCGTTGAAGCTTCAAAACTCAATACTAGGCAAATCTAGGCTCTCCTTCAAAATTCCCAGGCTTCCAATGAACCTTTTCTTTTTTTTTTTTTTTTTTCCCCAGTCACTCTGATCTTTAACACTCTCTCTTCCTGTTCACGGTGTTTTTTTCTAAAAAGTATCTCATATAGTGTTTACAGAATTAGTGATTGTCTATTCAGAATACCACTAAATACTGTGTTTGTGTGGAGGAATTAATCTCAGCCTTTAAAGACTGGAGCTATTTTCCCCTAATAAAGCCTGTTTTCATATTTTCAGTCCTCACAGCTTCACTGCAACAGAACTAAAGAATATGGTACTTCACATGCAAACTTAGCCATGGAAATCAAAAACAAAGTCTTCAAGCTTCATGTTTGGGTACACAGCAGGTCAAACAGTCTGAAGGGTCTCAGGGCACTTTCCCAAATTATCTTGCATTGTTGCATTTCAAAATTGATTTAGACTGGAAACTCGCCTTTGTCCAGATTTTTTGGCAGATGCCTTCAAATGCTTAGATATGGAGGGCAAATTGAGTAAATAATTATTTATACATTTAAGAGGATTTATGTGTATTTTACAGAGTCTAAAATCTTTGCCATAAACATCGCCTGTTCTGCTGAGAAGCTTTTGTAGTCGCTATGGTGCCAAAGCCTGCTTTCAGACTTTGTCTGGCCTCAGTGAAGTTGGCCCCAATAAGAAGACTGACAGCCAAGGAACATGCACAAAGGGGAAAGAGAGGACTTTGGGGTATGGGAATAACAGAAGAAACTGTGAGACGGCAGTTAGCTTGAAAGTGAGTAGAATATGGTATTCTGCAATGATTGCCACAGTCCCAGCGGCATACAGACGTACTGAGTGAAGAGCTTCTCTCCCTTTCATTATTATTATGGTTATTATTGCTCTTGTAAGGAAACGCTACCTGAAAATTTATCAGAGACTGATGTGCTATTTCCCTTTCATTAGTTGCTGTTATTACTTAATCTAAACTACAGTTATCACTTAAACTCTCAACATTTTTGTTTTTTAAATGACATTGGAGAATGTATTTTGTATATGTGGTAATATCTGTACACAAAGGAAAAAAAGATTCCCTTCTTATTTAAACCAGTGGGAGTTTTGTGATACATTGCATCAGCACCAGGATTTCATCCACACTCTTAACTTCTTATGAATTCCTGCTGCTCATTTTGCTAACAACAGTGACATCTAAAAATAATTTCCCATTTTAGGAACTAGCTTCCTCCCCTTTCCTTGTTAACTGCTTCTGTATCTCTTATCTGACAAGGGAGCGAGCGGGGCTGTTTAAAAACTTTGGTTGTTTTCATTTACATGGAAAAAAGCAAAAGATTTTGCTTTTCAGCACCCAGAGTCTTTGGCAATGGAGGCTGAAGTTACCCAGGCACTTCCATCACCAGCGAGGTGGGTTCCTCACCCTGAATCCCCCTTGGTGTCTCCCATTTGCCTGCAACAAGATCTGCTGCTCTTCTCTCAGCTATGCTGCTGGCACTGTTTGTGTACACAGGCTGTAAGACTGGTGGTAGAAACATCCAAACTTTTGAAAAAGGTGAAGGAAAAAAGCTTTAAAATAATAAACAGCAAAGAAAAAAGAGTTAAAGCGTGCCAGCACAAGTATTTCCATCAGTATCGAGACAGCTGATCCGATGCTGAGTCAGAACATATTCCGAAATTGGCTTTCCCACTCTGAAAGCAGGTTGGTGTCGCTGTGCCCGGAGAGGCTCTTCCCCCTTGGAAAGTCCTGCCTTGTGAGGGGTGAGCTTCCTACTCCGCACCGCGCAAGCAGCGATAGAGCCTTCTTTTCAAATGAAATGACCTATGTCAGATCATCTTCAACCTTCAGGTTTTTTTCCCATTTCTCTTTCTCTCTTCCTTTTTATTTATTAAAATACAGATGAAAATCACATTTTCCTCTGATGTTCTTTCATCATGACTTTGAATGAGTGTGAAGTTTTCCCTGGAAATAAATGACTGTTCATTTTCCAACAGATACTCAGATAATGAAAATGCTTTCATAAGTCATGTCTTTATAGATTTGATTGAGAGTCTATTTTCAAGTAGAAGGAAACAGTCACATTTATTTCAGAGTTTCCCAGATCAGACATTAATTGTCCTCCATCTTCTTCAACTCTCTAATCATATGTTTTGTAACGTACTTATATCGTGATACCTATTGTGACTACTTTTAATCCAGTAGATTTATGTTTAGACCTATACTTTAGTATCTCAGGTGGTGTATGCTTAGAATGGATATTGTACCTCTCTGCAAGGTAGCAGATTTTGCTTCTAGTTTTACCTACTGGATAAAAGCAGTTTAGATTTTTTTTGTCAATAAAAAAAATGCAGGAGACAGCTGCTTAGTTTTACTGCTCTTGTCTCCACTAACATCCGCATTTGTTCTTATGAGACGAATCATTTTCTTCCTCCGAATCAGAATCAGTGGTCAAATGGAAAATGTGAATGGCACATAACGAAGTAAATAAGGCACTATGTGAGGGGAAATTTGGTTGGTTAGAGCAGAGGTCTAGGATATAAGGACAATAATAGAGCTCTAAAAGTGCCATATGGTGACTAAAAGGCTCAATTTGTTTCACAAGCACTGCATTACGCTAGATAAAAGACCTTTTATATCAGCTTCTTTATCTCTCGTCTTTGCAAATCGACCCGACTTTATTCTTTCACTCATTTACATATTTTTCTGTTGTTAATAGCAAATGTAAGAAAGCTCAAAATTGCCTAAGTTCCATAAAAAATCAGATTTATTCTTCAGAAGGTTGCAAATGTATGAATAGTCTTAGAACTAGAAAATACATTTATTACACTTTTACCCAAGATAAATATAGTAAAATCCACTATATGGATAGAAATAGGACATCTATAAAATCAGAATTCACTAACATATACCAGATGATTGCATTAATCAGCTAGACCATGAAATAAGTCATTTGCATATTCCATTTTTTGATTGACATAATATCAGTTTAATGTATACATACTAAAATATACGTTATCTGTATTTCAGTTTTGGAGAAAATAAGGCAAACGGGGTTTTAGGGAAGGAAATTAATATTTGGCTACAAAGAAAGCAAATTACATTGGGGTGTTAATTATATACACCCTTAATTTGGCCAAACCAATGAGCTTTATATCTAAACAATTCAATTGTATGGGTTTTCATTTCTGTACAAATAATAAAAAGATACATAAAGCCAACATGCAATATAGAGTATTTGGTTTGAATCTTGCTTAAACTAGCATAAATCAAAGGCTGGTCAGCTAATGGCAGTAGAAATACAGCAACAGAAAATCAGAAATGAGAATTAAGCCCATACTTTCCTTTTGGCATAGCTTTTTTTCTTCTGAGATGTGGTATTATGTGCTGTTCTCTCAGCGCCAAAGACACTAGCTTTGCCAAGGGCATAAAGTGTATTGCCTGGCACACAATAAAAGAACCCATATTAATGCAGAATGACACTTC
Source organism: Ibidorhyncha struthersii (assembly GCA_013398815.1). NCBI lineage: Eukaryota > Metazoa > Chordata > Aves > Charadriiformes > Charadriidae > Ibidorhyncha > Ibidorhyncha struthersii. Next base: position 604,258 of record VZSZ01012221.1, read on the forward strand.
AGAATAGGGATTGGTTTGCCATATACTCCCGAAACACATAGTAAAGGATAATTGCTATTTTCATTAACTATCTCCCTTGCAGAGTTACTTGCAGTGGTTTAGAATGCAAGCAACTTGAACCGATCCCCAAAAACCACAGATAGCTATCTCTCCGATATCCTGATAGCCAGAGGCAATATTCAGTTACTTCTGATAGACGTGCAGTATCTTTTAATTGAATGCTAGTGCTTCTTACACAGCCAAGCAAAAATCTTGGAAGTATACAGAACAGAAATGAAAACTGGCCAGGAAAACATTCTGAAATTGAAATACTCCACTGCAGTCAGTGTGACAAGGTATTTATGGCTATGAAAATGCCACATGAATTTGCACTTCTCACTTCAAATACTTTATATTAAAAAGAAAAAGAAAAAAAAAAGGCATAACAGCATAACTATTATAAGTTCATATTCCACTAAGGCTTCATTCAGTTTTATTTTCCATAATTCATATAAGAAATGCAGGTCAGTGACCATTAGCAGCAATATATCTTAAGAACATTTAGAACTATGTGCGAGAAGTCCGAGTGCAATAAAAAACAGTGTAGAGCATAAGACTACAGCATACTCTGTACTTGAGTATCCATTGTTCTGGAAAAAAGGTGAGGAGTCACTGGACAGACATTTAGCAGTGAAAGCCAGCCGAAGAAAAATAGAAAGAGGAGATGAAAGAGAAGGCAAAAAGAATGTCTTTTTGCTTCCCTTTAACCTCTCTCCTTGAGGTTCAATGCTTTAAAAAAAACCCCAACAAAATAAAACAGAAAAACAACATCAGGAAAGCCTGAATCTGAATCTCCAGAAACATGCCCAGTGGAGAATCAAAGAATGAGCTGTTATGGCCTGGGGAGTACGAGCTTCCCTACACCATAAATAAATGAGTGTGTAAAGAGTCATAGAGCTATGTATTTTTCATGAGAGAAAAGATGGACGCTAGAATTTAATGAGAGGCTGGCATTTTATAACAAGGAGATCATACTTTCCTCATAGTTGCCTAAAAAAGGAGCTAGTGAGAGCAGCATATGAGAAGAATAGAACAAAGAGCATACATAAAGATTTTGTTGTAAAAATGCCATTTTTAATACTTAAATACATATTGATTTGGACTGTTCTGTATCCTCATATGCATCTGTTTTCTGGAAAGATCAAAATTTAGTCATTGGCCATTAGCCATTGTGCTTGAATCTCGTATAAAAAGATTCATTTCTGCCATATAATTTCAAAAGACTCAAAACCTTGCACAATACTCATTCTTCTTTTGATAAATCCAGCCCAGTATTTTTAATCATTGATTTACAAGAAAAATGTTTGCCTGGGATTTAGTTAAGTCTTGCTGCTTACATTCAAATATAGTTGCTGCCAATGTGCACCTGGTTTGTATGAGTGAACTATGCCACACAAAATTGGCATTCCTGACTTCTAATTCTTATTAATAAATAAATTATAGCATGCTTTGAAAGGAAAACGGTAACAATGGAGCAAGTAGGAACACACTGTAATTCATCCTTCTTGTTCTGAGGGACCTCTGGATAGCGATGTTCTGACCGAACAGGATCATTAAAAGAGCTGTATTTTCACCCTGTTTTCAGTGTTAAAAAAAAAAGCGTTAAAAGTCATCACCACCTTACTCTGTAATTTCCTGTGATTACTTTGCAGATGTTTAATGCATATAACAGTGAGACTGTAGTACCCTCTTACATCAGAAAGCTGATACAAAGTTTCCTGAAATCAATGAGAGGTATAGCATGTTACGCTTATTATTATGGTAAGCAGAAAGCATGGGCTGCTAGACAGCCCATTGAGTATTTTCAAGTGTTCATTCAAACTCTGAACTTTAACCACTCTCTCTTTTTTCTAATCAGACAACTTCGAGTGTAATTACCTCGATATAGGAAAGGAGGAGGCCTGAGCAGAAACAATTAATACTTGCAACACTTGTCTGCTAGCAGTGGACTTCAGCATCCTTCGCTCCCTCATAGGGTCATTTAATTCTTGTTTAAACAGCTCCTTATTTCTTCAGCTGTGACTGTTGGACCATTTCTCACAGTCATTGCTCTCAATATGACAATGGCTTTGCAATTTTCAGGCACCTGTTTCAGATTTGTTTTTCTTCAAGTTTTCTTCATGAACGTATTTCTTCTAGAGTTACTATCTAGCATGAACTGAATAATTTACCTAGAGTGGACTAAAAATAACACTCCTACACAAGTAATTTTGGAAGATTTTTCTGTTAGCTCCTAACCGTCCTAATGTATGAATTTATGTGGTTCTCTATGTCTCTGCTTTTTTCTTGTTGTGTTAAAATACATTTATATTGATTGATCACATTTGAATCAAATAAGGAAACCCTGTGTTGAAGGGAAAATCAATCCTGTTTTAATTCTGAATGTACCACTTTGTGTGTAGGAGAAAAATATATCCCCAATTAAACATCTGCATGAAACCACACAGACAGAAATACAGGATGATCTTTCAAAATCATGTCTTTTAAATATGTATGTAATAAAAATAGGCCAGAGTTTTCACAGACACTATCAAGTACTGAGAGAAAGGAAAGGGATTCAAAAGGACCTACTGAGAAAGACAAGATGATTTCCATTTTTCTGCATCCTATTTCCATATTTACCATGTTTTAACTCATTTTGCAGCTGTCCTATCATTACCTCTGGAATGTATATCTTATGCTTTTAGCAAGAGTCTAGCTTGTCAATTTTTATCAGGGGCTTTTAGAAGATGCTAATAATTTACATCAGTGGGTGTAGATTGCCATTACCACTGAGACTGGTGAAAAAAATATCCCTGAATTCTAACTGACCATTCCTAATAAGAATATTATAACTCTGTATTCAGTAGTTTTGCATTAAGTATGTCTTTGATAGTCCTAAAGAACTTGTTCATTGTGGGCTTTCCATTTAAAAATCCACAAGAAAAATTAAAGCACGTAAAAAGGATAAAAAAATAACAGAACTCATCAATAATCAGTTACAGGACTACAGGCTGGTCTAATCTTCCTATACATATCAGTAAATTTGATTGCCCAGATACAATTTTAAGCTTTGTGTTTCTAACTCTCATTTTGGTTTTTCCTTCCATGAGCATTTCATTGGTAACTAGAGCCACACAATTCAAGCTGATAAGTCTATGAACATATTTAAGGATTATTTACACAAGCCAAGACTTCTAGGACTCAGTTTTCAGCTCCTCAATCCCATCTCATGTTGCGCATGCCTAACATGTATTCCAAGCAATTCCAAAAAAGCATCTTCTTCATTTCTTTCTCTGCAGTCCTGGATTACTTACCTCTCGAAGGAGCTCTGGGATACACTTTCTGTTGAGATGTCTACAAGGCAGTTGCCACAGTGCTGTACTGCTAAAGAGGAGATAAAATGTTATTCTTCAGAGCCGAGAGACCTCCTTTCTCGGAAACTAGCCTTTAAAACCAAATGCATTCCTGAACCAAGATTTGTCAGGGCAAAGAAGGAGAAGATAAAAGCAGTGGTGACTCTTCCCACATACGCTGTGGAGAACCAAAGACATCTCACTTGTTACTGGACTAAAATTCAAGATAAAGAGTGGCTGTCAAAAGAAACAGCATAGGCACTGCTGGCAACAGTAAAATGAATATTACATTTCTCCTCCTTAGTGGGAACTCTAAACATCACAGGCTATTGCTTCACACCACTTTTTAGCTCTATCCTTGTCAAACAGACCTTGCATACCCTGCTGCTGCAATCCTACTGCTTTTCTCTATAGTTTGGTGATATGATGGATTCTTCTGGCAAGGTTCAAAGCCCGAGATACGACACACGTTCTTTTCTTTGTCCCGTATTAGTTCCTTTGTCTCTCATAAGGCCACCTATTTTATTTCCTCTAAAAAAATGCGTTCTCTCCATGTTCTCTGCTCTACCCTCCATTGTTGTTTGTGTCCCAGACCCTGCGATTGTGACGTCAGCTGCTTCTTTGTGCTGTCTTCAGTGTCTCAATATTACCTATTCTGTTACCTCCTTGCTTCTCCGCTTTGTGTTCTCATGGTCTCTCCTTATCCCCATACCTTTTCTTTTCATTGCTCATCTCCATCAGCTCCTACAATCTCTTGCATGATGTCCACAGTCACAGCTCTCAAACACAGCTCTTCATCCGCAGTGTGACTCACCTTATTTTATGTGTCTCGCTCTCTGTTTTCAGGAATGTTGACACTTCCAAAAGCAAAACTGCTGCACATCTTCTGCAGAAGACCTCTGTCATATTCCTTTTTTTCAACTACCATACAATCTGAGTTTCTTTGATATGGAACATTAAAGTTGGTTTTTGTTAGTTTCCTTTTCCTTCCTTTTATGTTCATATCAGTATTCTCACACACAAACTAATCTTCTTACTTCTCCCCTTATAACTGTTCTAAATTCCTCTGTTCGTCTCCACTGTTATCTAAACCCCTGATATAGCTATGGTTTTATTTTTTCTTTGTGTCTTATCAGAACAGCAAATCACCCTCTCTTTCAGCCTTCTTGGACTTCTTTCCTTTCAAAAATAAACTTACAACTATTTATAGCGAGAAAACCGGAGGGCAGTATCTGGAAGGACAACGCATGCTCTGATATGGGCAAAATGAGTAATCTGTCACAGGACGGACAAGAGAAGGAAGCAAGGCCATGCTCATTAAAAATGCATGTTAATTCCCTAAGCAATGTTTCTCGTAGCCTTTCTTACACAGCCTAAGCCTTTTACTGCTAGCTGGGACTTCTCAGAAAATAGATATTAACGAAGTCTTGCAGCAGTGATGAATAGAGACTAGTAAAGCCTTCAGCTCTCTGTGAAGAGAAAATGTCTTTTAGTGGCAGAAAATTAGACTTTTATTCTCTCAGGTCCGGAGGGAGCTTTCAGTTATGCAGTTAAACAAATGGCATGTACTTCTCTTCTCTTCATTTGTTCTGTTGGCAGTAGCCGTGCAGACTTTATCCTTGTGAGACTGTTAGCATTATGCCATTTAAGATTAATTGAGCAAGGTTAGGAATTAAATTCATATGATTTCATTAATATTTGAACAGCGTGTTACAACTGCCTATAAGATTATTTATAGCTCTTTGTACATCACAATATCATTAATATATATTTTCTAAACAAAAAACTTCCATTCAAAATATGCTTGATATTGTGAATTAAAACACATACTACAGGGTGAATGCATGTAATGAACACATTGATTATTAAAATAAATGCATAGGTGCATTAGCTAATTATTTTGTTCATATTTCCCAACTAGCAGCAGAATGAATCCATATGTGTGACACAATTCCATAAATTAGTCACACCATAAGTAAATTGACTTTGCTTCACCTTTCCAAGCAGCCTTAGAAAGTTAAAAAAAAAGGAATATTTTTTGCATGCTCAGAAATCCAATTACTCAAGCCCCAAACCCTAGACCTGTTTATAGAAAAATGTACTAATCTTAAGAGAAGTCATAATTTTAGTTTTACTCTGTTGGTAACAACAGGCAGTTAGTTGTTGGTAACTAACAGGCAGTTAGTTAGAGTAAGGCTCAGAGAACTCCCCAGCACAGCAAAAACCCAGACCAGTCAGTGCAGCGGTTAACATTTTATTCAGAGGAGAGATCAGATTGATTTGGTAGTGGTGCAGAAAAACAGATATGTAGTTTCCCATATATGCACATTATGCTAAACTAGGAAAAGCTACGAACAGAAAAAATCAAATAACACGGAACAAGGTGGCATTATGGACGGGAACAAGAGCTTGAGATTCAAGTGGTGAAAAAAGCAGGTCAGCACATTCTGAAAATAATAATCTATAACATAACTTTTCTGCTGGAAATACGTGGAAAGCAATAATGCTGGGAGAGACCAAGGGGAGATACAGGGTAGTAAATTGGATGTGAGTCTGTACCGGGAAACAAAGGAAGTCAGGATGATTTTGAGCTGGATACGCATAAACAGTGCATGCTAGGACACCGATAGCCCCTTTCTACACAGCACCAATAAAACCACATCTAGAATCTTCCATCTCAGTATGAGAAGATGCCAACAGAGAGAAATTTTGAGGAAAATAAATAAATATGTGCATGTGAGGAATGGAGTTTTCACATGCCGAAAGATGAAAATAATGAAGAAACCTACCCAAGACTCTAAAAATGGGAATATAACACTGCACTTCTGAATTTACAGTTCTATACCTTTACATATGATTTAATTAAGATGTACTTGTTTTCACAACAAGAGGAATTTCTGCTCAACACCTTCCAAGTAAAGCTACTTAAAGACAAAAAAAGAACATATTAACGCAGATTTAAATTCAGCAGATTACCCCACTTTAGGTTCCTTTTCTTTAATTTTAATTTTTACTTGTTGGCCATTATGCATTATTTAGGTGAAGTGCTGAAATAAAAGAACATCTGTTTCAGGAGGTACAGAACTGAAGAGGAAACAATAAGATTTTGCTCAAAGATATAACAATAGTAAGTAAATAGTATTTCTTTAGACTTTCTGCGCTTCAGCATGTTCTGAGCAAGCGGTCATGGTTTGCTCTTCTTACAGCAGTAGCAACATATCCCAGCTCTGGAGTGTTAAATTGGAGATTTATATCAGAATCTTTTAAATACATATATATTATGTATGTAGGTAAACAAACTTTAAAAAGATGAAAGAATCAGAAAATGGTTTTGATAATGGGATAGAATGAGAATCAGATTTTTTTCTCATATTAAACAATGGGAAATATTATAACTGTCATTTAGAATTGGATTATACGTTTTGAAGCGGATTTATTTGACCCTGTATAGATGCTAAACAGAAGAAATATTTTTGCATCTGTGATTTAAATGGATTGTTTTTACTTTGCTTGTAAAAAAACACAGCAATGACAGAAAGAAGGGAGAAGGGTAGAGCCAAGCCAGGCACTACGCCACCACTCAGGGCAAGATGCGGGGCGACAAATTGCTCAGATTCACCATTTTCCATCTCAAAATCAGTGAGGTCGCACAGAGAAATTAGGGTTGCCCAGTATTTCCTGATAGTTCCCATTTCCTCTGATCACTTGTTCTCAAGGACAGCGAGATGGTGCGTTCTCCGGTTTCCCCAAGTAGCTTTCTTTGCTAAAGCTGAGAGATTTGCTGCAATTTATCGCTGTGCCCAGAACAAAATGTCAGATGGTTTTAACCAGCTCTTTGACTGACGAGCAATGCCTTGGGTACATTAGGGCAACGCAGGAGGTATTTGCAGACAGTGCGCTAGATCTTTATTGTTATTTCTTTTTCAAATTAAAGAAAATGTCAACTAGGCAAAGTTGACCAGTTAGAAATGCTGGCAAAAAAACCCACCACCAAACCTGATTAAGATTTAGCATACACAGGATTTAACATTAATGGCAAAAAAAGTGCATGGCCTGAAATACAGGTACCGTATATAAATATGTCTGTCTTTGATAATTATAACTAAAAAAATATTGCTCAGTATCTCAAAAGAATAAGAGGGGATTAATGATAAAAAAAGCAGGTATTTCATTTCATCCTAGACCACTTCTGGAGCTTTTGTTAGCAATAATGACTTCTGAAGCAAACTAACTACCTGATCAGAGACCTACCACTAAAAAAGCCCAAAGCAAGGGTCACTTTAAAGGTTTTGCTAAATGCAATTCTGGTAGATTTTCAAGGCTGTCACATTTTGAATTTGATACTTTTGATTGTTCCCATTCCAACAAAGATGTTCAACTGGGAAAAAGAAGTCTTGTGAGAAATACGTGAACAATCTCACAGAAAAGGATGTTTTATGGAAACGAGAGCAGTGTTTTTGAGAATGCACAGATGCTCAACACTCAGGGGTATCTTTCTCCCTATGTTTTAGTGGGTCTCTTCACAAAAAGTTCCCGCAGACAATTGCTTTGGCAGTGCGTTCTAGGCAGTAGCCTCTTAAATTTCTCCACAAGGCATTGCCAGGACTCACCTGTGCACTCACTGAGTTGCTTTTTGAGATTTTGTAAGTAGAAACCTTTGGTGCTCGCCTGTTTTCTCCCTATACATCCTCGTGCTTACAGTCCTTTAACTTCTGAAGGGACCTGAATCGACCTGGGAAAGACGGCTGCCCTTTAAGAAAGGATGGCTAGCATGGAAAGTGAGCGTAGTAATATGTGTGACAGCAAGTCAAAGGATGGGGAAGACCAGTAGGAGGAGATGCCAAAGAGGCAGGTGAAGCCTTGTGCAAGCATTGGGATAACTGGGAAGGTGCACAGCTGAACCAAGATGCAGTTCAAGCCCTTTTTGAATGCAGTGTCAAACACCTCTCGAGATTAGGTCAGAGTCAGCCTCAAAATTTCCTTTGCTGTTTTGTCGGGTGAAATTAACAGGTCTTTTTACCAAACTGACCCAAACAAAGAACAATTATACTTTTTAAGCATGTGTATCCCAAATTTCAGACATTTGCAAATTTAGCAGCAGATGCTGCTTGCAGCTGCTGCTGCTACTTGGTGTATCTTGATTTAATCTGAACAAAATAAGTCTTTTCAAATACATCTGGTGATTATTCAAACAGAATTATGCACACTAAAAATTTTTGCTAATTTATTTTAAATAGGGAAATGCGTTTTCAGCATATATCTTTTTTTCCCAGAAAGCAATTTTCCAAATTGATCTTTGAAAAAGATCTCATTCAAAATTAAGCTAAGAAAACCCCAATAACCTTTAAATTATTCCTCATTTAAAGAACAGCTATTGATCAATCAAAATGAGTAAAGACAACTTTGAAAGTAAAATTATGCAAATATTTTTATGAATTTAAGATTTTTCAACATTTTATAGCCAACTATACTTGCAAGCTACAGTTCATAGTCAGTATAAAACTTGGTAGTTTAGCCAAAAAAGGGAGCAAGAATTTGCTGACTAAGCCAAATTATGTCCTGTAGCAAAACAAAAATTAAAGTGTGATTACTTACTGTTGTAGCAAAGCACAATTTGAACTGATTTTAGGAAAACTATTTTTCCACTTTTAAATACCTTTCCACAACCCTAGAATTCCTAAGTAATTATATAAATGTATATTTTCATAAACATATATTTAGAGAAGATATAATATGTTTATTATTTTATAATTATAACATGTCATATATATTGTCCCTCTAAGGGCTCATTTAATTCAACCAGAAAAAACGAAGAGAGAAGGAAATACTAGAATTGTTGAGAACTTATGTTCTCATTTATATTAACCATTCAGGTTAATATGAATTTTTTCCTTTGCGTATTTTGGGAGTGGACAGCAGTTGTTTCATGGATCCAACTGGATTAAGCAGTGAAACAAAGCCTCAGAAAGGCTGGCGGTTTATCATAGCTCCAAAAAAAATCCTGCAAAAGTTTGCTTTTCCAAGGAAAACAACATTTACAAACATAAAGTTACACTGCAATTAGTGTCTTATGAAAATATTAACTTATTTACATTGCTTCTTCTTTCCTGAAGATATATATCAAGTTGCAGTTCACATGCGGATTATATAGTCCTGTGAGAATTTTGAACATAACAAAGCTAAGATACAGGTCGGCAAGATGCAATATCCCTCTCATTTTTTTCTGCTTGTAAAAGCATTTTACAACGAGGTAATAAGGCAGAAAAACATAAATGTAAGAAAAGCGCCTGCATGCATGTGAACTACACTTTCAGATAGCACCAATATAATGAGATTAGTTCAAACTGGGATCATTTCCTGGCCTCATTTCAACCTGCAGGTCTTCCTCTGAAACTGGTCTCGCAGGTACATTTGAAGCATGGGGGTGCTCAATTAAGACTTTTTTATGATGCCTATTAAATTATACAAGGTGGTCTAACGCTCAAACCTGGAACACACTCATTAGTGCGGTGTTACAATGGCGAGCAAGCTTGATTGCCAAAGCGGAGACTGAGCAGCTCGTTCGTGTTTACTGAATGAAACTGATCTTAATTGTCTTCCACATTACCCTCTGTGCCGTGGCAGTGCCTCGTCCCAACAAGTATCAGAGGCTTTGCCAGCTGTGCCCACCCTCTCATCTTCCTTTCAGTAACAGCCTCGTCAAGAGGACTTAGGACATAGGACTGTGGTTAACCAAGGAAAGGGGAGCACTCCAAAGAGCTCCTGGAGGAAGACATCTGCTCATCCAGACAAGAAGATCAGCACAGCTTTGTGCTCCACTCGTCAATGGTGCTGCACTCCTGACAGCGCATTTCACTCTCAGATCACAGACAGCTTGACTTGATTTCCTTAACTTGCTCACAACTCTCTCTGTCGCTGCTTTCCAAGACTGCTGGAGCCCGCCACACGTTTCCAGCAGCCTGGAAGCTGCTTTGAGCTTCTTACTTAATTTGATGTCTCTCTCAAGCCCTTGTTAATCCAAATCAGAGACTGATAGCTTGCATGAAACACATCTGTGAGTCCCACGCCTCTGACTCACATCCCACCTTTGCTCGCTGTCACCTCCTTGCCTTACCTTTTTCCTTGTTCCTTGCCTTTTCTTTCTATTTCTACCTGTCTCGCAACTACCTGTAACTCGGCAGCGAGCCAGAGAAGAGATTGATCGTGACTAAGTGTGAGCATGGTGACACACCGTGTAACCAGCGTGTGTCAACACTGAATAGAGAGAGGCTGTAGGACTAAACCAGTTAGTAACAGAGTAATGGCTGCACAGCCCGGGGCTGGGGAAGGGATGACACCAGCAGTGCCTCGCCAGGGGAGAAAATCCCCCAAGAGATGCCTGTGGGTGAGGCCACGTCCCCTCTCCCCACATTCGGTGATGTGTTTGTTGTGCAGTTACTTCACTGATTTTGATGAGCTCCCCTCCGCAGGCGGGTGCTGCTCAGATGGCAAAATGTGGCCTCACGGAGCAATCGTCCTGAGGTTGCAGGGAAACTGCGACCGGCGTGCAGGAGGAATATTCCTGCTTCTAATCCACAGTGTGATTTCAGGGTACATTAGACCGGTGCGTAACATATTTAACACAAATATTTACTAAGGGATGACTAATTTAGTAGTACTGGCTTGCAACTGTTTCTATTCCCACGTTGACCTCCTTAAGAGAGAACCTATACCTTCTACATATTTCATTTACAGCAAAAGTAATTGAAAAATCATTTTGCCTCTGGCTGCTATGTAGAATACAGAAAAATGACATTGCTGCACAACGCTTACTTCATTTTAAGGACTCTCTGAATGGAGAAAGTTACTTTTAGCAATTCCCTCAATAGCAAAATAATACAGGAGGCAAGATAATACCTGTTATCAGATCAGCTTCCAGACATGAAGAAGGAATCATGTACCTGGAACCTTGTTTGTTCTTACCAACTATAACCCTGTTTCCAGAGTTTTGTACTGCCTTTGTAGGTGCCTGGGGAAGAGTCTCACAGATGCCAGCAGAGAGACGTGATCAAAGTTCAGACTGGCAAGACAGAAGAAGGCCAGACGTAGGGAGGCTCTGCGGTCACACCATGAGAGCAGAAGCAACCCATGAAGAAATAAGGTCATTTTATCTAAGATATAAATGAGGCTCACTGCTCGACTCTTTTTTATCCTATAGTGGGTGAAAATTTTAAATGATGCATTTTGGGAATTTAGCACAAGTATGAGGTAGGACGACATCAGCAGTTAAAGTCTACCTTAGGTGCCATGCTCTCTGCTGGGCACCACACTTCAGGAAATATTGGAAAGAATCCAGAGCACAATGGCAATGATCACAGGCTTGGCAAGAGTGACCTAAAGTCACAACCAGAAGAATTAGTACCGCTAATCTGGAGAAGACAAGACTGTGGTAACCAGCAGCATGTATGATAATAGTTTTCAAATATGTGGAAAAAAAACCTAGAGAGAAACAAAATCATTTTTTTTCCTTGTTGACTGAATGAAAAATGTGGGGAAAAAATGCTCTTAATCTTTCGCACAGAAAATTTAGGTTGGAAAACTTTCTAGTTATGAGTATTGTTAATGAGGAAGACTGGAAAAGCCAGCATGGTCAGACTTTGCAGAACAGCTTGTATGAACATCTATAAAAGATGGTAAAGATTACCTGATCTGCCTCTGTGCAGAAAGTGAGACCTGATGACCTCCTGGAATACCATGGAACTTTTTTCAGATATTCAGTGATGTCTTAATAAACAAATATTACACGCACTAAAGTGAGCATTGCAAGCAGTAGAATGTTTTAGCAAACATATGTAATGCTGAGCCATATTAATAAGCATTGCAGAAGCACGTTTTTGTTTCCATAGCCATATGTCCAGGCCAGTTTGTTTGCTTACCCATTATTCCCAGCAGCTATGTCTGCAGTAAATTAACCATCTAGGCTACTTTCTCATAGGAAAAAGATACAAAGAGGGTAATAGTCAATGTCCAATCATTTATTATTCTTAGATATTGCATAAAGACATATTTCTAAGGCTTTCCAGAGTCCTGGGAGCTTGAGCAATGGTTTCCCACATATGTCTTTCTGTGAAATGCATAATGTGTGTTAGCAAGCTAAAAGCAAAGTGTGTGTGTATGTGGTGTACGATAGGGGGAAAGAACTAAGGAATTCCTTACGGGCTGTAGGTTTGATAAGGCAGGTGCTAGTAATTGCCTATATGCCTCCATGAACTACTGATGGGTGGGTTGATACCAGTTGCAGGAAGGTTCAAAGCAAAGCAAATAATTCCTTGTGCATGTCTCAAAGCTGTTTCTTTGTAGATGTCTTTCAAAAAAGGCAATGAAGAACTCTTTGCAGAAAGGCAACAAGAAAACTAGGCAATGGTGGTTACTGCTATTTACTTCAGAGCTAATGCAGGAAAGGAAGGTAGAAAGAAATGTTGGCAGGAGGATGAGGAGAATTGTATGGCAGTGCCCGGTAGTGTGCGCTCTGTGCTGGAAGCAGAGACAAGAGGAGGAGCTGGCAGTGTTCATTTTCATACCTGAAAATCAACATGCAGTGGATAATTTGTCTTTTAATACTTCACGTCAGCTCAAACTTGAGTCCTTAAATGCGACCACAAGATAACTCCCTCCTTTGCTACTTTTTCTTTTTTGTCTGTTGCCATAAATGCTCTTATTTCCTTGAATGTTATTCTTGGCAGACCATGAAGTCCCCTCACCGTGGGCATAAAGAAAAAGGACTAAAAAAAAAAAGTCCTACATAGGGGTTGACAAGAAAGACACTAAGCACTGGCTGTGTAGCATGCTTAGGAAGGGGGGACATCTAGGTATTTGTAAACTTTTTAATACCTGTCACATTTTGAAGCAGTAGGTAGTAGGCAGGTAAAAGAAAAGAGACTGAAAGCTCAGGAGGACAGAAAGGTGATTAGAAAGGTGGTAATGTCATCGCACTCACAAATCAACACTTTAAGCCTTTCTTACAATCATACACATAATAACATCACACTGTGCAGATTAAATACAGTCTTCTCTCATCCAACAGATGCGTGATAGCTCCTCACACAAGTTTCAGACAGTATGAAGTCTCCCAGAGGCCCTATCATTTTGCTAGCACTCCTCCAACCTTCCACAGGCTCCTCTGCTTTACCATGTTGCCGCCTTCCATCCCAAGTCTTTATTCTGCTTGCAGACCTGCTTGTCAATCCTGCTGAGTGACTCTTAATCACTCAGAGGGACCTGTACTCACCCTCTCTTCAGAGAGGGCTGGTAGCGGTAATCCTAATGTGAGACTACCCTGAAATATCTGCACTCCCAACAGGCTGGAGCAGCAAGGGGTGACATCCAGCTGCACCACCATGTTTCATCGAGGAGTAGACACTGGGCTGGGGTGGCACACACAGGCAGGCTGGCAAGCCAGATACTGAGGGAGTCCCATGAGAAGGCATGGTCATTGCATGTCACTTCTTCTGGGGGAGAAAGCGTGTAGCCTTCTTAATAAGAAGGGCAAACCCACAGTTTCCAAAGGAAGAGTGATAATGCTCATGAAGATGACATACTGTACCCACAACAAATATTCCTTTTTACTCCCTGAGAGAATCAAGGGTTCCAGCACTTTATTTTTAATAGTCCTCTTCTCTATTAGAATCATGTTTGTATAACTAGAGAACAGGGCTTAAAACCCACAGCTGAATGACCCATTTCCAGCTGATAGTTATTTATAATTAGTACAATCAAAAAATTGTGCAGGCAGTGACTGCCTGAAATTTATTTGTGTGGAGGATTTCCTGAATAACTTTCTGTAACAAAATCACAAAAATCACAGTCTATTCACATAAGATCATGAATGAATGTGGGAAAAAATTATTTGTAAGTATTTGCAGCTAATCATTGTCCCTTCTAAATATTCTCTCCAGTTCAACAGATCCAGGCTGTGATTGCACAATCACAGGTATTAGTGGTAGGAAAGAAACAGAAAACCCTCTTCTCTATCTGAGTACTGTTGTCCTCTCTCTTTGTGATATGTTTCCCAACAAAAAGCTGTGAGGAATTTCTACAGTGTCTATGCATTCCTTTGATGCTTTGTACTTGGCCGGTCTCAAAATCTTCAACATTGCTTTCAGCATGTCTGCTCAGTTGAAACTGTGTTAATGACACTAGTTTTTTCACTGCTTACTGAGACTGATGCTTCCTTTGAAGGCTCCTTGCTCATTTAAATCTTTGCCTGGTAGTTAAAAAGCAGTAGTACATGCCTGTGTGACAGGCATTGGTGTTCTGTCTGCATCATCCCACGTGTCTCCCTTTGGCTGTTGTAAATCATAATTCACAGTCAAGGGACTACTAAAACTTGAGAGAACGGATGTTCTGAGAAACTCAAAATTCCAATTAGTAAATGACAGTCAGATGCAATGTGTTCCTGCATATTCTGGATTGTAACTTCTAAAATAAATTGGTCTCTGTGTCCAAAACACCTTTTTTTTGCCACTAAACTATCCTGAAGAAGCTCTGGAAAGTCTCCGATTACCACTGACCAGGTCTTGTGCCTGTATGACAGTAGCCCAGCGTCAGGCAAACAAACTGGTGAAAGCAGTGATCCACTCTCTCTTAAACAGACTACATATTTTCAGATACATATCACTGGATAAAGCCTAAGCACAGTGTCCAAGCAACTGCTCACCACAGAAAAGGAGAGAGGAAACAGTAGAAGGGAAAACCCACCTTATCGTATTATGTGGTGTGGTGCATACAAGGAATCTGACCACTGCTATGCGGCCGACCCTTCTTCTAGGGCTGCCTTATTTTACTCATTGACAGATGATGGTTTGCTAAGCACTGGCACTGTGCTTACCTGTATGGACAAGTACAAACAGAATCACTCAGCCAACACATTTACATCAAAGAGTTTGATCTGGAAGGTGCTCAGCACTTTCTGAAGATCTTCAGCATTTTTTTCAGAATAAGACAAATGGGAGAAAAGTTACCAAAGACACTACAAAGGAAAAAAAGAATGATAAAGATAGTGTAATTTGCCCTAGATTTTACAGTACATGTCACCTGAGCAGCAACTAGCAATTCTTCTGAGCCTTTGCATCCTTTTTTTTCTTGAAAAAGAGTAAACAGCAATTAGTCCTAATATGAGCAGCTATAAAATAGTGCAGTGTCAATTACTGTCTACATAAATGCATAGAAGAATAAAGTTAAGAGAATTGGGGTATTTCAAAATTGGTACTTAATTAGTAATGCTCTTTCACTTGAGTTCAGACACACTAACTGTAGCTAACTCTTAACCCAGAAATGTCAGACTAGATTAGGCATGCACAGTAGTTCAGGTACTGATATGGAAAGGTGCTTAACACTAACCATGAAGGATGGATCAAAATGTGTACAAGAAATAGAGCATCTGTGCTTTCACATAGGATGTGAATGTACTGCTTAGAGTCAGCTTATATGTCTTCTCTGAGAAGCACACCTAACATTAGAAAAGCGGAGAATTTCCCCTCTCCTTTTATCACTTAGCCTCTTCATACATTTTTCACTTTTCTGCCTTCTCTGTTGATCCTTGCTTACCTTGCCTCCTTACAAGTCATCAGCAAAAGCATGAGATCAGAAGGCAATGCCTTTCGGTCACTCCTTGGAGGAGCTACTCTAAGTGAAAGGTTTGCTGGGCCTTTGCAGCTCAGCTACAGGGACAGTGCAAGGCAGCTCTGAGGGCTGGAGCCTGCTCTTCCTCAACAGAATCATCAGAGAAGGAATATGGCATATTTAAGAGAAATTACTGAAACAAGACTCCACCAGATTTCTGTGTAGTCAGAGAGAAAAAATACTGAATGCTAGAGGACTCCCCTTCATGTCTTCCTCCCAGCAGACTTCAAACTCCTGTTCTACAACAAGGATATCCTCATTTTTTCTAATTGGCAGGGTGGAGCATTTTATCTTGGTCTCATTCTCAGAAAAGGTTGGATAGTTGAGTTGAGTTAGCTTCAGGCATTAGCATACTAGGGAGAATTTTAGGCAGAATGTTTCAAATGTGGTAGAATTATATGCTAGTGGGAAATGTTTATAAAGCTAGGCAACCACAGTGACAATGACCACCAGGGCTGTGTCTAAACTAGCAAGCAGTTCAGACCAACAGGCACAGAACTGTACAGTCAAACAGCTGGACATGAGAACCTCATATTCACACTATGCAAATATCAGCTTCTTCTATTTTGGTTTGACTTTAGCTGTTGGACTGGCTCTAGTCTGATCCCATCAGCTGAATGCCCGTTTGGGGCTCTCGTGACTGAGGTGACCTTCAGGAGCTCATCTTCCAGTTCAGTTTCATGCAGAGGGAATCCAGCTCATGTGCTTTCATATCTCTCCTTGGTGTGATCCACAGCACATGGCTGATTGATGTGCTGTAAAAGCCAATTCTCATCAGAAATGAAACACCAGTATAAATGTGCACTATTTGCACTAAGCATAGTATTGCAAGAACTGTAACAAGGTTATGCATCAAATGTTAGCCTGTTCCCATGGCTTCTGGACACCTTAACTTTCCTTTTGCTTGTGCAAGGGCTCACCTGGCATCTCTTGCGCTCAGAATTAGAGGTTCTGATTTCAGCAGAACCTGATTCAGGGTTCAGCAGAAACCTGAGTTAATGACATTTGCCTAAGTCCACTCTTCAGAGTGGAACATATGTGACATGACTGATCAGCAGCAGAGAGAAATGTCAAAACAGGAACATAAATGACTTAGCCCTCAGTTTAGAACAACTGAGAAATGAAAAAAAAAGTCCTGAAGGTGACAGATAAAAGTGGGAGTAAATTTCTCGCTTTACAGTCTTATGAGGAACGACTGAGGGAACTGGGGCTGTTTAGCCTGAAGAAGAGGAGGCTGAGGGGAGACCTTAACACTCTCTACAAATACCTGAAAGGAGGTTGTAGAGAGATGGGGACTGACCTCTTCTCCCTAGTGACAAGTGATAGGATGAGAGGAAATGGGTTCAAGTTAAGCCAGGCGAGGTTTAGGTTGGATATTAGGAAAAAATTTTTCACTGAAAGGGTTATCCAACATTGGAATAGGCTGCCCAGGGAGGTGGTGGATTCGCCATCCCTGGAGGTGTTTAAAAAAAGGGTAGACGTGGTACTCGGGGATATGGTTTAGAAGTGTTTTTTTCAGGTTGGGTTAATGGTTGGACTGGATGATCTTAAAGATCCCTTCCAACCTTAATGATTCTATGATTCTATTTTATGACTAAAGGTGAATCATGGAAGAGTTAGGTGAGGGAAATGTGGAAATTACTCTCAGCTGAAAGATATTAACATTAAATTTGAACTGAGCGTAGACTTGCTCATATGATAGTATCAGAAAACAAATGAGTTACCCATTTCAGGAGCAGCACAGCTTTGCAGACCATAAGGCTCACCGAGTTGGCAGTTGGCTTTCTTAAAGCCATTGTATCTGTAAAAATCCAACCAATAAAGTCTAATTTGATTCTCCTGCATTTATTTTAATTTGTCTCCATTCCTTTCCACTAGGATTAATGCTCAATCTGAACTACTCATTTAAAAACTGCTAATGCACAGAGCCCAGCTGATGCTGCCTCAGGTCAAAGTGCAAAGCAGCTCCTACGTTACATCCTCTCCAACCGCAACATATGCTGTGTGTATTGGCTTTGAGAATTCCGTGGTCATAGACTAGTTCCTCCCGAATTACGCCCCAAAATATTGTCAGTAACTGTCTAGAGAGTACGCATATGTGATGCGGAGCCATGCTGTTAGATGTATTAAGTAGTAACCAAAACATTAGGTTTTACTTTGAACTAACATGGTGCACATTATAAAATCTCCACATGCTGGAAGAAAGAGTAAATCCTCTGTGGTTTACTCATAAATATTTATAGGATTATTCAGTCCATTGTGTAGTGAATAACCAAATGCATTCTGATGTAAACCAGCCCAGCACCTGTGTTTATATAGTCTATCTGACAGAACACAATTACAAAACACGTTTTTCTTTTTTAAATTTCTACTTGAGTTCCTTGAAGTATCTAGAATTTGAGCTTGGCAATATAGAACTGTAAGTGTCCAGGGACCTGGCATCTTACAGATTAGAAGTGCATGTATTCTTCAAGGACAAAACTGTATACTGTATAGTTTATAGTCACATAAACGTATCCTGTAAGGACAAATCAATATATTACATACGTACATCCTGTATTTTTGCTCCTGGTAGGAAATTCGATCACGAAGTAGCACAAACCCACAAAAACAACTTAACTCTACAGATTCAAGAAAGGAATAGAGCATTTACTTTTTATTTATTACTCTCTTTTATATTCAACATGGCTCAGGTGTAGGATGTGAATTTCAATTTAACATATTCATGACTGGGGCAATTGGCAGGGTCTGCTATTCCTGACAGGTGTAAACAGTCAGGCTCAGCCCTAAATGTGTCTTGTCTTTTTGCATTTATTCTGGTTGTTCCCTGCTATTCAGTTTATTTGCTGTCGAAACTTCTCTTTTATCAGAAAATCATAATCTGAGCCAGAGACTGAAATCCTGATTTCAGCGACAAATTAGAAACTGAAAAATAAGAGATGAAAGGAGTGGGAAAGTGAGTTTGTACTGTGCAGATGCACTTTCATTCTCAAGAGCCTCTGTTTCTTCAAATGAAAGGAATTCTGACGAAAATAAATGGTTTAATTCAGCACGGAAATGTGGAGAACTTTTCAAGGCAAAGTCTTTGCATATGCTAAAGGCACAGATGATGTTCCATGTAAAGCATTACTTTTATCTTCATTGTTTTGAATATGTTGGATCATAAGAATGGATGCACTCCAACTGCCACTTCAAAGCTGTACGGATAATCCCACATCCCACTTGCTTTCTTTGCATTTTTAATTTTGCTCAAGTAAAGGCAGAATCAAAGATCATACTTTATTCTTGGAAAAACTTCTGTACTACCTTCTTCAAAAGTCCAGCTCATCTGCACCATGGTAGGTTACAAAGTTCCTAACTAATTTCAGGATATTTCTGTTTACTCTGTGTGTTTGCCTTATTTTACATGATAAAGTGCTTCAATTTCTCACTGGATGGAAGTCATCAATCTCCACTATGCTCAAAAATTCTTTCTCTGCAGATCAGGGGGCCCCTAATCTGTGGAGCAGGTGTTGGTGTTGAAGCAGGGGCAGAAAGAGGGATGTAATTGTTTCTGATGCATGTGATAGTCATTGTCACTCAGCCTGCCATGCAGGTGTCAACAAAAGCAAGGTCAGACACCGAGTCGCAGGACATTTTTCCCTGTTCTTGTCCCTGAGCCTGAAAAATGGGGCTGAGAGCAGGCAGTCTGTCCCCCGTTTCCTTATCTCCCAGCAGCAGGCTCCACAGTGCCTGGGGTGCTTGCTCAAAGGAGGACAGAAATGGCTGCAATTGTGAAATCCCTTCATTCACTGGTAAAACTTTCCCAGGTGACAGGGAGCAGAGAAGTCTGGTGCCTCTTCATCTGCCAGCTCTCTCCATTTCCTCTTTGAAGTCTTTGAATCTCTGTTCAGGCTCTAAAGGAAACCCCAAAAGAAACAGTCCCTACATTGACATCCACTGCTGAAAGACTTTCCCCGCAGAAAGAGGTTGAGAGTATTAATATGAAAGCGAAACAGTTGGTTTGGAAGGGTTTATAGATCAAGTGCTTTTCAATGTCATTTCTGTTCAAAGCATTTCATACACAAAAATAAATGCAAGTTAGGAGAGCTTTAAGTGAATAAAGCCTTTTTCTAGATGATATTGCCTCGGGTGGCTCGATATGCAGTGGCTGCTAGTTAGAAAGAAATATATCACGGTGATACTCCTTTGGTCTTTCGTGAAATCAGGCAGCCTATGTAGCAAATGCGTGGATGCATTCCTTCTCACCAGAGGGAATACCACTTCCATCCTCTCTGTAAAACTCTACAAAGAAATGAGTGTCTAGAAACACACTATTTATTGTAATGAGTGCCCTAGGTTCAATAATGCTGCTGGAAACACGTGAAAGTCCTGAAAACTGCAAGGTCTAGGCAATCTTCTCCTTATTCATTGTTTCCTATATAAAATCTTTATCAATGAGCACCTAGGGGCTTATTTTTCACTTGCATCAGCTTTACAACTCTGTATTTCCATTTATTTCACCGGATTTTTTTCTGGTGAAAATGGTGGTGTGTTTTAGTGGTGTTAGTTTACAATATTTTAATAAAAATGAATGACTCCCCTATGAAAAAGAAAAATCCCTAATCAGCTATTTTCAAGCAGCACCTCTAGACTGAAACTAACAGACCAAAGGAGAAAACACCAGTGGCTATGAAATATTGTTAGCCTGGAGGTATGAGAATCTGCCAATATAACATAATGAAAAAACAAGTGCCTGGGAGATTTCAACATTATTTATGCTTTTTGTCTACAGACCTGCCATAGAGTCCCATCTCCATTGTCTGGGGACAAAATCCACAAATCAGTAAAGTAAGAAGGAATTCCGAAAGCCTTAAAACCAAAAGCAAATACCCGACTCTTTCAGCCACTCTATTACTAGAGTAAATTGGACACCCCCCACGTTTAGTACAGAAGCTGAAGAGTGCATTTGTATGAAATAATAAACTGACATGGTACCAAGCAGTCATGTTCCAGTGAAATCGAGTATATTTCCTCAGGAATTCCTGGAGGTAAAGTATGAATTCTCCTTAATGTGGGGCTGTGTGCAATCTCAGAACTGGCCAACACATCCTCCCTGTACCAATGAAAACTGGACAGGCAACGTGGAAAACAGGGGAACAGGAAAAAAAAAAAGACCAAAATAGTCCCAAACCCTGAACAATGTTTGCAACTGTGTCAGGCACAAACACCAGGCAAACGTCCCATTCGTGACAGTGAATCATGGCAAACCCAAGCAAAGAAACTCCACAGCACTCTTGCTTCCATAGGCTACATGGCAGGAGTGAATAAAATGGGCCAAGGCACAATCCCAGCTTCCTCAGGATAAGTGGTGTGGCTGGCATGGCTCGCACCTCAGCACCTATGTCCTCCCCATCTCTCCCCCTGCACAATCCAAAAAGGGTGGGTTTGTCCACCCTGGCGCCAGGGCATAGTCCCTGACCTGCGCTGTGCTCAACATTGGCAGCTGACATGGCCAAAACTGTGATGCTAAAGTTCACAGAATCATTGAATACATCAAGTTGGAAGGGACCCATAAGGGCCACCGAGTCCATCTCCCTGCTCCTCACAGGACTGGCTAAAACTAAACCATATGACTAAGAGCATCGTCCACATGTGATGGGTATTAGAGGATGACGCTCAAACTCATTTTCTGGCCCTGTTGGGTTCATTGGTCTCGACAGGGCTACTGAAATTCTGCAATGCACACCGAGCGTGTTGGAAACGTGAGGATGTCCTGCCTATTAGTATGACTGATACAGAAACCAGAGCATTGGAGGGGAATGGTCAACTGCTCTTTTTATGACTTTCATACCCCACTTTGGCTGACTGTGCAAAAACGAGCAGATTAAAATGTCCTTAAGTATTTGTGCTTTTTTCTTGGAGTCTAATTGCTTCAATTATATTGTAGTTAGGCAAGATTGCTAGGGAGGGTTACATTATTACTATTATTAATTATATATCATATGATAATATTAAGGTAATTACACATTATACTGTATCAATATAATTTTATACTGGCATTCTAGCTTGCATTAGAAAAAAAATCTGTGGTTACAAAAAGCAGACAAACTCTCTGGTACAACAAGCCCTGATTAAGGTCCCATCTTTACATCATTTATATAGCATTTGCACAAGAAAATCAAAAAGTTAAGGCCAAAAAGAAACTTGTAATGGGAAAATTTCTTCACAATTACTAAATCTGATCATTATATTACATCTGTTAAGCTTTCCAGTTGGAAGGACCTGTCCCATACTGTATATGGTACTACTTGATAAAGCTTGGTAGCATAAGGCAGATACTGTCCAAATTACCAGTGAACAACACAATGGCACAGAGACAGTGAGACTTTCATTACTGAAGACTGAAATGTGTTCAAATGAGGCTATGCTTAGAGTCGGCAAATGAATTAAACACAGCTTCCAGCACTCTCTAAAAATAATAAATGGAGCACAGAGATTTTTCTTTTTTCGTTTATAATTTGGTTTTGGTAAGGGATCAATTTGATGGTTCATTTTCTGCTCACATGGATGCTAAATTCTGCCTTTCAGAATCCCTTCCCTTCCCTTCCCTTCCCTTCTCTTCCCTTCCCTTTTTGAAAGTTTAAGAATAGCATCAAAGTTGCTTTCTAAAGCTAGTTAGGTGAAATGGTCTGGGGCAGCCATTACTGCTAATAAAGTCTAAGGTTGACTCTTTTTAGACAAAACAAGATAAATACATGCCAAAGAAGGCAGAAATAAACAGAAAAGCCAGAAAATATAGCTTCTTTTTCTAGCAGAGGTGCTTACGTGTGAAGTCAGTGCTGGGAAACCCCAATATGACATGGCTTCCCACTCCTGGTCATTTGTACCCATAACAAAATATTTAGAAAATTAAATTTTTCTGCCTAAAGCAATGATAGAGTCATGGCAGTGAGGCAACAGATGCCCTTCTTTATAGTTAAGACAGATGTCACTGCACAGGTGGTAGAGAAAATAAGGAAATAAAGTGGAGAAGTAAAAGAAATGCAAAGCTTGCAGTCCAGTTATGTTCTACACTCAAAGCTACTGCTCCTCTGGGGACCAGTTCAGGGAGAGCACCTTCATGTGGTGTTACTGGTGAAATCATGGATCCAGGAAGAGGAAAGGGAGAATAAGGAACTGTCTGGACCGTTGCACTCAAAAAAATTGTGGTCGATGGCTCCATGTACAAGTGACAAGCAGTGACGAGTGTTGCTCCTCAGGGGTTGGTACTGGTACTAGTACTATTTAACATCTTTGTTGGCGACATGGAAGTTGGGATGGAGTGCACCCTCAGCAAGTTTGCTGATGACACCAGGCTCTGTGGAGCAGTTGACACGCTGGAGGGAAGGGATGTCATCCAGAGGGACCTGGACAGGCTCGAGAGGTGGGCCTGTGTAAACCTCATGAAGTTCAACAAGGCCAAGTGCAAGGTCCTGCACATGGGTTGGGGCAATCCCAAGCACAGGGATACAGGCTGGGCGGTTCACAGCCCAGAAGGCCAACCATATCCTGGGCTGCATCAACAGAAGCGTGGCCAGCAGGTCGAGGGAGGTGATTCTGCCCCTCTACTCCACTCTCATGAGACCCCACCTGGAATACTGTGTCCAGCTCTGGAGCCCCCAACATAAGAAGGAAACGGACCTGTTGGAGCAGGTCCAGAGGAGGGCCACAAAGATGATCAGAAGGCTGGAACACCTCTCCTATGAAGACAGGCTGAGAAAGTTGGGGTTCTTCAGCCTGCAGAAGTGAAGGCTTCGGGGAGACCTCATAGCAGCTTTTCAGTATCCGAAGGGCACCTACAAGAAAGCTGGAGAGGGACTTTTTGCAAGGGCATGTAGTGATGGGAGCAGGGGGAATGGCTTCAAACTAAAAGAGGGTAGATTTAGAATAGATATTAGGAAGACATTTTTCACTGTGAGGGTGGTGAGGCACTGGAACAAATTGTCCAGGGAAGTTTTGGATGCCCCATCCCTGGAAGTGTTCAAGGACAGATTGGATGGGGCTTTGAGCAACCTGGTCTAGTGGAAGGTGTCCCTAGTCATGGCCAGAGGCTTCGAACTTCAAGGTCTCTTCCAACCTAAACCATTCTGTGAATCTATGATTCTATGAAGAAGCAATAGTGAAACACTAGGGTCTTTCCAGTTCCCTCCTGCTTGCCTGAGTAAAAAATTAGTATCCAGGGAGGGTGAATTTGGCAATTCCTGGCTGTTAGTAATGAGAGCTACCAGGAAGATCAAATTTGTAATTAAAGCCTTTAGGTGATGAAGAGGGTATTTCAAATACCTACCATGCAGGATTCCACTCTTGAAAACTCTTTCTGGAAATCAGTGTTTTACTAGCATAAACACTCAGTCTACCTGGTATAAGTGACCAGAATGTAGCTTTAGTTTTCTATGTTGTTGTTTATACTTTAACTATTTATTTGAATCTGTATACATGTATGTGTGTGACTATATCAAGTGCAAGATAAAAATAAATTAAACTAATCACAAATAAAAATTGAAATGATCATGTTCTTTTAAGAGGCTGTTTAATTATCTACCACTTTATACTGTCATTCACAATGATTATCAATTAATCTACATAGCAGGAATTTACATAGGAGGTAATGGAAAGTTAAGCTAGAAAAGTTCCACATCACTAAGAATGTTTTCTTGAAAAATCTTTACCTATATAATAGATTCAGACAGAGATACAGCAGATGTCTCACAACATCTGATTTATTCGATTATCATTTTGATTCAGATGAACATCAGAATTATGAAACAACAGCATTATTCATCATTTTTTTCATTCCATGTGGGCAATTGTTTCAACTGAAGCCTTGTACTTATGCAAGGGTGAGCATAAATGATATTTGCTTTTCAGGCTTCTACTTTAAGGTGATTTTGTTCTCTCAGAATAGTTATTGATACCAGACAAAAACTTACAAGCTTGAAACTAATTCACACCAGTCTCCCTTTCAAGGCCACTAGCAATCTTACCAGTTCAAATCATAATCAAACGACAGCAAAGAAGTGCCTCAAGCAGCCATTTCACTCAATCTCTATCTATTCTGAACCTTCAGAGAACACAAAAATCCTTATATATCTCTATTCCTAGCCACAACCTGAAACACCGTTCTTCTCGCTTGTGTGTGTTGGTTTCTTCCCATGGCATAAGACTAATTTCTTTCGTTCTCTAAAAGTGTATTAAAAGTGCTTACTCCCTTAGGCAAGCCTGACAACCACTGAAAAGCAAATCCAAGCTAGAAAAAAAAAAAAAAAAGGCAAATTCTACTTAAATTACTACTGTAATATTGTAAAGCATCACTTCTTAGGTACTTATCACCATGCATCTTGGCTGTTCTCGTGTAAAAACTTTGTATTAGTATCCCTTGTTATATTGCAGTGTCACTTAAACTCTGCTGTCTGCTACCTGTGTGAATGAGTCTTGTGTGTTATATTTTACATATAGGCTCAGTCCCTTTCTCTACACAGTGTGTCAGAGGATTTTGAACAAACTGGGTTGTTTCCATGCCCGGCACCTCCGTGGGAAAGCTGATAGGAGCTAAATGGGTATTTGTAGGAGAGGATGGAACAGCCCTGTGACGAGTCCACCGTGCCCTGTTTCCAAACCTGTCACCTATGTGGGTGCCGGGGAAACACACCCTGTGCTGGACCTCGCACCTGCAGGTGGGATTCCCTGCTCCGCTTTGCAGAAATATGAAGGAAATAGTTAAAAGAAGTTTTACAATGGTTTCTGCAATACTACACAGTGAAGAAAGAACAGTCAAAAGACATGCAGATATATTACAGCATTTGGGCCAGAAGCATTAACTACAAAAACTTCTGAAGGCAGCATTTACAGAACAGAGGACTTTTAAAACTTACTTTGCATTGCCATCTTCCTAAATCAAACTATATTTTTGAAGAAAACCCTGTCTATCTTTCTGTGAGTTGTTCTAAGAGGAGGACATATGCACGTCGACTTTTTTCCTCAGTGAAAACCAAATCACTCTCTCAAAGTTTGAGGAGTGTGAGCTGTTCCACTGCTTGTTCAGTGAAATCCCTGCTCTGACTTCTCATATTTCCCTAGGACAAAACAGAGAGCGTTGCAAATCATCAGGGATGGTAGCTGAGAGAAAAGAAGCATTCTTTCTGCAGTCAGGTCACACTCAGGCGACGTATTTTAATGGAAGAGCTAGACTGTGAATTCAGTACATGATTAAAAGAAAAATGTCCTGTCAGCGGAAGCTCACACAGAGACGGGTTTTAATCAGTGAATATTTTCGCCCCCTGTAAGAAAGTCTGGTCACATGGCTAGCAACTACAATATGCAGAAGGAATCATTCTGGTGAGTATGAGCGAGCACAGATGTAGTGCTGTGAGGCTCAGTGAGACTGCAGCTTGAGGCTTGCCTCTGGTTTGCCTCTGTTTTGTCTCTGTTTTGCTTCTGGTTTGCTGCTGTCCTTTACACTACACGTGCAGATGCAGACTAAGGAATCAGACCCTCTTAATAAGATACCTTTTCATTACTTAAGAGCACATCTGCATGTAAAAATCAATTAGAATTGTGTTTTCTGGAAATAAAAAAGCCCCAACAATGTCAAGCCTATTCAGCCAGAGCTGTCAATCACCACGCGACCACCTAGCCTAGAGAAGGAGTTCATTTCCTTGGGTGGTTGATTAGCTTCGCAAGCGGAGCAGACCTCATGCAGCACAGAGCTGTTTGCATGGAACTGCAGCTTGGCAGAAACGTATGAATTTGAATTCACCTTCAGAGGAAATTATCAGACACTGATCGCCACAAAGGTTGCTGAAAGCTCAGGAGTGTCCTGAGAGGCATGAAGACAAATATCCTTGGAAGCAGCGTGTGTGGTGGCGCAACCTCCCTCCCCCTTTAGGCCACTCGATGCTTGGCGTGATTGTCCCCCACCTGGGTCCTGTAACAGTACAATGTTATGACAACCCATTAACACCCAGGACACGTAATGATCCAATGTAAAAGAAAGAAAGAATGTGAATGGTGATGGACCACAATGTTATGGCAACCCCTTACCACACCTGTCTCCCATGTCCCTTATCGCTTGGAAACAATAATGATAATAGATCACTCCTGACAATATATGGATTGTGGCCCAAAGGGTGGGGTGGTGATATCAGAACTTGAAGACCTAGCAAGTTCTGGGCTTACGCAGCTGGTGGAAACTACTGAAATATCGCCTTGTCTGAGTTGGACCGGAGTGGAAAAGTACCTGACAACAGTCAATTTTACCTCAGACCCTATAAATAACAGCTCTAGCGAGGCCTTTTGAGCTGTCCTGGATCACAGCAGGCTGTGACCAGCATCCCCCCTGAGTAGGGACACCGTTCAGGCAAACACCTTGAGGGTAAAAAGGCCAGGGAGATTCAACCCTCTCGAGTCTCAATTATCGCCCATTGAGGAATGCTGGTACATTGCGAGTATCTAAACTTGAGAAGAGGGAAACTTTAACTGTAGGCTAGCCTCTCTTCCATCCACTTCTCTGTCTTTCTATGTGTTTCTGATATACACGTTAGCTTTTATGAGCTAACGTGTTCTTATATTTTACCGGATCGAAATAACTTTCTGTCTGTTTGTCTGCATGTGTGTAAGGAGTCGAAAGGGGCACCCATCAGCTACCTGGAGTCACCTGCTGCAAAGGGACCTGCTCCTAGCAGCTCCTAGCAGACTCATGTGTGTGTGCGTGTATGCGTGCGCAGCCCCTCGAGTGATGTGTCTTGGTGTGTTTGTGTCCATACATGTGTTGATTTAGGATACCCTATAGTAAGTTAGTGTGAATCTTGTCATTTTTGGATTTTGCAATTAAGTCGCTGTTCAATTATTTTGTTAAATCACCTCACAAATCCTTAAATTGGTTAATGATTAAGTGCTGCTAAAATTCAACCTCTTGATCTACCTCAAATCATTATTAAATTCTGAGTTGCTGCAGAATCATAACTGTGTCAAATATTTCCATCCGTGACACCATGCTCTGGTTTAAACAGGTATTTCCAGGATCTTTGGTATCCCAGTAACCCATCAAACAGATCACAGTTTCAGACATTATAGTCAATAAAATATCCCTGAAGTACAAAGGAAACACTGCTTCATTTTTTCTAAATGAAAAATGTTGGATTTCCTCATTCTCTAAAGAAACTTTTAAATTGCTAATATTTGTTCCAGTGCAGAACAGCACTTTCTCTTATAATTTCCAAATTCCTAGTGTAACATAAATTCAGCATTCTGCTCAGCTCTAAAGATAGCATGTAGGCATACAAGTTTGCCGAGGCACTTTCACATGTCTTTACCTCTTCCATGGCCTCTCCCGCTCATTTGCAGAGATGCTGCCTTGTATTAGAATCAGCGACCACCAAATTTACTGGGCACCGGGCAACTGCAGTTCCCTGTTCAGTGTCAGTTCAGGTTAACTTGCAAATACTAGAAATGGATCTGAATGAAAGTATCTAGCTGAGAATTACAGTAACTAAGTTGCAGAAATATAGTCTATTACACTGCTTCTTCCACGGGGGAGGTAATTTTGGGCAAAAGTTGAAGGGTAAAATAATGGATATTTTCCAAATCTTCCATTCGACTCCAGTATTTCTGCATCATTTTAATTGAAATATTAATGAACTGGGGAAAAAAAAAGAGCAACTGACTTTTTTTAAAAATCTAAATATTTTTCATGTAAATAAAAATATTTCATAATACCTGCACAAAATTTCACTGAAATTTTGGAACAACATTGAAAAAATGCCATAGTAATTTTCACGTAAAATGGAAAACAAATCTATATCAAGTACTTCAAAATGTCTAGAGCACTTTAGTTCCCATATTGATTAGTTGACAATGTGAAGGCACTACTATATTGCTAGTGCTTAAATTGCTAGTGCTTAAATCCCCCCACCTTTAGCCAGCTCCGCTGCAGAAGCTGCCTAACTCTTTTTCACAAATCCGTATCATAACAGTTAATGAATAAATGAGCGGCTTTGGTTCCTTTAAATGAGCTGCTTGAAAAAGCAGATGCCCCTGGAAAGGACAACTGACGTGGAAAAACCACAGATTTTTCTTGATTCTGTCTCATGTAGTTGCTTTATTGACCCAGACTGGTAATTAGACAAATACACTTGTGTATTTTACTAACTACGCACTACCATGCATAATGAGGTCTAACTAAATCTAACAAGAATAGACAAGGCCATTTCTAGAATGTAGGTGCAGATATGCTCTCTCACTAATTTTGTTTCTCTTGGTAATATTTTTTTAACGCTGAAGGCTTGGTATTAGCAAAGGGCTGTATGCATTCCTGATCTAATACCATAAACACTGGAAGAACTGCACAAGGCATAGATTGCCATAAAAATAGAATAAAGCAACTACTACTAAGAATTGGGGGTAACTTCAAAAGCCATTTGCACAAGCCATCTTCTCTGCAGTCTGTTCCAGAGACCAACAGCTCATCTGTAACATTGCTCAGGCTGAAAACATTCTTTGGATTTTTAATGATCTGGTGATCACTAAACTTACTAATGAATCTTTGAGAAGCCAACAGCCCACCTTAATTGACTGTTGACATGGCTAAGAGACAAGTGTTCCTGGTGATGATGATGATGATCATGATGAGGAAGAATAGTTATAGCTTTCATACCATCTTTGGAGTAATGTTGAACTTCAGATCTGCAGACAATGCAGAGTTAATTTTCCGTGCCACTTGTGCAATTGTTTATTACGGAAAAGAAGACATGTTAACTGTTTTCTAAACAAAAAAGGTGAAAAAGTTGCAAGCAAAAATTCAAGAAAACTTAATACCTGCAGGACAACTGCATTTTACTCATG
This sequence comes from Ibidorhyncha struthersii, assembly GCA_013398815.1. Classification (NCBI taxonomy): domain Eukaryota; kingdom Metazoa; phylum Chordata; class Aves; order Charadriiformes; family Charadriidae; genus Ibidorhyncha; species Ibidorhyncha struthersii. Next base: position 634,152 of record VZSZ01012221.1, read on the forward strand.
TACCATTCCTGTAGCCCTTAACACTAAATTACCTCATGTTTTCTATCACATGCTGATGTTGACCAGCTTTCTTAATCAATCACACGTCACTCAAGGAAATGGAGAGGGAATAAGGAACCTGCCTGAGCACTGGTGTCTGCCCCTACGGGGATTTTCTTTGGAGAACAACATACGTGATGTGCTTCCTAGCGTCCTTATCTGTCCAGTTACAAAAATAACAGGGCCATAACTAATGGGAAAAAAGGGGCTGCTGCAGTGCCCTGGAGGAACCATATTACATATTAATATCTCATTAGCCCTTTTGTTACATTTAAATAAATACAAACCAAACTGCAGCTCTGGCTGCCTGAAGGGAGGGGCAAAGGCAACTTTGCAGCCTCTTTTGGAGCAACTACTGGAGCTTTTCAAATGGTGTAGACAAGGCAATCTTAACACTGGGGATAGAGAAAGAGCCATCTGAATTAACCTGAAAAGGATTCAAACTTATGGCTCAGTAGTAAAAGCTTGGTCAATGATCTGAACTTCATTAAGTCACTCCAGCATTGCCCCTGATCTTAGTCTCTCTATAGCTCAATAGTCACAATGTTTCCCTCGATTAATTTTTTACACAGGATTCATAACCTCTGTTTTAATGTCTGTTGTGCCAAATATGATTTTTAATTAAATGCTATTTTTCTTTGATGAAAAAAAGCATTTACATCTACTAAATGTCATGATTCCTTTTCATATTAAGTAAACAACATTTGGCAGATTCTTTGAAGACAGGAGAAATAATTCACAAAGAGAGGCAATTGCATGGGGTCAGTATGAGGCACTGACTGGTAGCAGATATTCCAAACTAATGTAATCAGATCACATTGGCTATCATTTCCTTATGGAAGTGACGCTGTATGTTCTGGGGAGAAGACCACACATTTAGGAAATCAGAGAATTGTGAGAAAAAAGTAAAAGGAATTAAATCCTCAAAAATAAAAAGAATTAATGATCCTTGTGACAGGGATGATTGTATTATTATGAATCATCAGAATAAATGAAAATTCAAAATATTTGAAATCATCCTACCTGGCTAATTAAAACCAGAGAACCTGTAAATGTAAGGATGACAAGTCTAAGAATGTGAATGATCAGATTTTTTAAAAGTATTTAGCATCTATTTACATTAATAATTATGAATCTTTTGGACAGGGAAGTACTATTTTTACAGAAATTTAGGTAAGTGCTAGAAATATATATTATTTTTTTTAGCATACTGTACCTCATAAAGTTCAACAAGGGGAAGTGCAAAGTCCTGCACTTGGGGAAGAACAACCTCAGGCACTGAAATATGTGGGGAGCCACCCATCTAGAAAGCAGCTTAACAGAAAAAGACCTGGGGGTCCTGGTGGACACCAGGTTGAAGATGAGCCAGCAATGTGCTCCTGCTGCAAAGAATGCAAATGGTACCCTGGGCTACGTTAGACAAAGCATTGCCAAGCCGGTGAAGGGAGGTGATCCTGCCCCTTTACTCAGCGTTGGTGAGGCCATACCTGCAGTGCTGTGTCCAGTTCTGGGCTCCCCAGTACAAAAGAGACAAGGACATACTGGAGAGAGTCCAACAAAGGGGCACAAAAATGATGAAGGGATTCGAGCATCTCTCTCCTATCAGGAAAGCCTGAGAGAGCTGGGACTGTTCAGCCTGGAGAAGAGAAGGCTCAGGGGGGAATCGTATTAATGTAAATAAACACCTAAATGGAGGGAGCAAAGAGGATGGAGCCAGGCTCTTTTCAGTGGTGCCTGGTGATGGGACCCGAGGCAATGGGCACAAACTGAAACACAGATGGTTCCCTCTGAACATCAGGAAACACTTCTCTACTGTGAGGGTGACCGAGCACTGGTAGAGGTTGCCCAGGGAGGTTGTGGAGTCTCCATCCTTGGACATTTTCAAAAAAGGATCTGGACACCGTCCTGGGCAACTGGGTCTGCTTGGCCCTGCTTCAGTGGGGAGCTGGACCAGATGACCTCCAGAGGTCCCTTCCAACCTTAACCATTCTGTATGATTCTGTGATTCTGTGATAGAAAGGTTGCAGTTTTTCTACCAGTGGTAGACACTATATTGAAAGCTGCTTTAGAATTCTGTTGCCATTAGGGGAAAGTATACAATATTTGTAAATTCAGGAATTTAAAAGTGCACTGGAAAGATATATTATCAGGACACTTATTTTAGCAGTTACATTTTATAAGGTCTTGTTGTCTAACCCAAATCTTGGAAGACAATGACCAGTTACAGTTTTACACACAGATCTGTCTTAATAGGACAGAATGCTCCTGAATGGAAATTCAACACTATCTCTATAAATGTCATAAATGTCACTGTAACCACTAGATGTCACATGAAAACATACCTTTCTCTACCATGTCAAAAGGGTAGGGGATAAGTTTCTCTGGCAGAGATTTAAAAAAATAAAATGTTCTTAAACAAGCCCCCTAGGTAAATAGACCATCTAACTACTTCCTGCCAGCTCCTGCCTCAGTCCGCTCTGAGGATCGAATCGCGGCTGGACATTTGCCCACTATGGCTGCATCAATAGGAGGGAATTCCCGTATGCATGGGAGCGTTCTTGGCACTGGCACGCCATCACCCATGCTGCTACATGGCCGTGTGGTTGGCCTGCTCCAGCCACCACTCTCCCCAAACAGTTCAGGCATAGTTTTGGTCAGAACAGTCCAGGGATTTTTCCCACTGGGTGGCTTGAACACACCAGCCTGTTTTGGAGGCTGAGACCGTCAGCAGCGATGTGAGCTGTTCTGAGCCATCTGGCCTCAGTACCCAGCTCCCTTGGCACATTTAATTTATGTGTATAGATGCAGTCTGTCCATCTTGCAGGAGAATCGTTCAGATTCACAATGGCCATAGTATCCAACTCCCAGTTAGGCTGCCAGGAGTGATTTTTCTTACACTTGTGATATTACAACTTCATTATATTCTGTAGAAAGTAATATATTTTTCTGGTTATGTTTTGTGCTTGGTAGTGTTATTCCCCATTGATTAGTGCCTGACTTTACCTTAGGCAGATATGTTCACTGCTTTTAACTCCACTGCAGAAAAGATACAGTACTCTTAACTTCTCTGTGTCACATCTTTGCCTGCCTCTACCCAGTAGTGAAAACCAGGTGACTCTCCAGGAGTGTTTTTTCTGTGAGTGTTCCTCATCTGTAGGTCCAGCAGTCACCCAGAGGTTATACTAATTGACATTTATGAGATGGACCTCAGCTAAGTAAATCAGTGCCTTTCTTCAAAACATCCTGCATTCGGTCAGCATCAATATGCCAAACAGCTTGAATGTTTTGTGTATTTTTAGGTTTAGTTTTTTTTCTTTCTTTCTTTCTTTCTTTCTTTTTCCTTTTTTCCTCTTTCAGAGTTCTAGATGATAGGTATGGCTCTTCTACACAGTGAAGAGTAATGTGATGAGACCCAGATGGAAAGTTGATCAAACCTAGTCTAACGCAGTGTTGTGAGAAGGTAGTAGCTCCCATCCCCAGAAGCAGTCTAGTTGTGTCAGCTTGTCACTCTGCCAAAATTAATTCATTCTGCTTTTTCAGCACTGATGAAGTTATATGGCTGATAATTCCAGAGTCACCTCAGTGAACCCTCGCTTGGGGGGTCTCTGCCTCACAGTGTAGCTGTGGACAAGCGTACTATGATATTAGGCTCAGAGTCTAATACAAAACTCTCTGCACCTGGAGAATTTTTTAAATCTCAGGCTATTAAAACTAGTGTCTACCTGGCATTTAACGGTCTCAGTGTGCATTATCTATTTTCAAATAACAAAAAAAGACTGTATGAAGGGTCTTCCTCAAAGTTGCTAAGCTGTTCACCATTTTGACTGTAATATCCATTTGTTCTCCAAAATTTTAAAATTAAAGGTGTTATGTGGAAGGATGTATTAATCAAAATCATATGTACTGTGACCTATGCGTCAAATAAATGCAGATTTTAAACACAATTTAAATATATTTCTTCTTTACTATTAACTGCATCCCACTATCTAATATTTCTCTTGATTTTCCACAATTTAAAGAAATGCTTAACACCTTCAACTCCCAATCACGTCAACAGCGACCCAGAATCAGGATGAGATACAAAGTTACTGTTTCACCAATAGAAAATACTTTTTTTAGAAGCATCTATAAAGCAAATACAAAAAGAGTCTTACTGTGTTAGAATTAAATAAATGACTGTAGAGCCTATTCCCTGAAGCAGGGTCTAATATAGTCACAGCTGCACCATTCTGTGCATATAAAAATTTTTATACCAGTAAAAAAAAAAAAAAAAAATTCAATAAAAAGTCACCTTTCAAAAATGGAGAACTGCTGCTAGTGAGTTATATATCTTGACAGGTATCCAATATTTACCCCTGAAGGGATTTCTTCTTACAGAGCCTCTAACCCCCCACCAAAAGGAAGTGCTCGCCTTCCCAGTCATTTGGCCAAGGGTTAGCATGATAAAATGATCTCTTATGCCAATAAAGTTTTTGTTACACTGTAAAATGGTTTGTTACACTACTACTGCTACATAAAAATGTTATGAAAATTAAGTAGGTGGTAAGGTCCAAAAAGGAATAGGCTAGCTACTAGGAAAAGAAAAAGAAAGAAGAATCTTCTGTTCTACAATTCTTCAGTACTGTAAAAAGACAACCTAAGTGACCTTTTAACTAACAATTGAAATTGGTACCCCAATTAGGAAAGCAGTTATGCATCCAAAATGAATGGGAACTTCCTCAGGTCAAGAGTACTCAGAAAACAGGAGGAAACTGCAACAAGTCTGATAATCTAGATGGTGATTTCTGTCCTGTGTGACAGTAAATTAAACAAGCTTAAATTACAATTCAGAATGGAAATTGAAGTACAGACTCATGGCATGCTAATCATAACGCGTCACAGATGGAATAGCAAGACAATAAGGCTGGAGGAAAACCTTACTTTGCATCTGGGATTTTAATTTTAACATTGTGTATATCAGTCAAAAGCAGTATCTGAAACTGGCAACTATTTAATTCACAGTCAAGCCTTATAAGTTCATTTTGAACTTGCAATGAATCGTATCCAGAATTTATTTATGATTGTTTCAGGCAATCAGTCTCTCCACAAGGGAAGGCCTGTTACATCTTATAATTATTACGTAATTTTTAAACTTTTCCATTTTCATATTTCTTTTAGTTTGTATACATTAAATGTTTTTATTCTATTATTCTAATACTAACATTTGTGTTCCTTTTTTGACCAGAATTGTACTGCACTGATATGTGCAGAAGAACACAAGTCCTGATTTCAGCAATCAGCTGTATTTCCACTGAACTCTAAATCTGTTTCTGATCACAAATATCCCAGAAAAATTTCTAACACAATACACTTTTTATAGAAGTGAGGAAGTACTGGAAATATTGATGTTTTTCTCCTTTTAAACCAACCACACTTCAGTTTCCCTTGTGTAGGTGCACGGGATGCCACTGGTGTGCTAACCAAGGCCACTGATTCAGACCTGGATTGTCAAGTGGAAGTTCGTTAATCACTGCTGTAAGATACAAGTTTATTGTATTTTGATTAAAAGCAGTGGCAAGGAAAAAGCACTTGGCATCGTATACAAGGCATTTAGCAATGCAGAGAAATTACAGTGAGGTTTTATACTACTTAATTCTAGACAGCTGGACAGGATGACAGATGTAACCACAAACACTGGTTTTCTTCTTTCAAAAGAGAAATGTCCTTACCTTGAAAAAGTGTAAAAGTTAAAATTTGAAAATGTTTTTAAACTAATGAGTGAGATTTATCCTGCACATCACTTTTACTTTGCTAGTGGCAGTATTTACCTGTTGTCAGTCAGGTGAGATAGCTGGTCTGAGCAACCAAAAAGGCTGGGTATCCCTGGTCTATTCAGTACTTCAAGCTGTTTTACTATCTGACAAGTAAATAATTGGTGTGGACTGCAGACTGCATGTCTTCTCCCACTGTCTGACAAGCACTGGTGTCCACGGTTGGGACCATGAGCCATGAGCATTTATGTTCTCAGAACAGGTCTGGACATTTAGGTAGTATTAGACCTCTGTGCACCTACGTGGGGTGGGCCGGTTCCTACGTACTACACACAGCTATGTAGAGAAAGAGCTACCGCTTCTAGGAGACCACACACAGCTCATGAGAAACAACCTTTTCGTCACAAGCAGAAGGAGCCACCAGATTGAAGAAAGACTGTGGCCAAGACTGGGCTGTTGCTCCCAAAGCAACTCATCCAGCGCCAGCTCTTCCCTGCATTGCAGGCTTTTTATAACAACTTCATGTATTTGCAATTTTTGACTGGTATTGCAACTACAAAATTTGGATCATGGAAGTAGAGTATTCTGATAACGCAGAGTTCCAGGTAAGAACAAATAACATGGTTAAATATAAATGAGTACTTTAATTCCTAATATTTCTCTGACCTCTATCAAGTGTTACATCCATAACTCACTTTGGAAACAAACTTAGCGAAGTATCATTTAAAATATATTTACATTCAGGGCTGAATAAATACCATCATTGATTGTCAATTTCGGAAAGGTTTAGGCAAATTAATTTTGGACAAGTTTGCACTCCTTTGCTGTACATGTCTCAGTGAACGAGAGCCAAGAGCTCGAGTTAATTTTCACCTGCCCCAGCAAAGGCCAGAATGGGGACTATGCCTGTACAGAGCTTTATGAGATATAAGGAAAGAAAAGAGCAGTACACATTTTAATAATGTGAATATCATTCTCTAATTCAAACTACAATTAAAAATCTGTGCTGCTACCCATCAACTACTACAGCTCTCTTTCAGGACAGAGACACCCAACAGCAGCAGGCTGCCAGGATCCGAGTACCAGAGGAAACAGAGACTTACGGAGAGGAGTATTTGGATAGCGCTGTGGATGACCTCTAGGTACTGGAAATCAATTATGCAGCCCGTCACGGAGACGTAGGAGTAATCCTCTAGGATGCTGGGAGCAGAAGGACGCACCACCCTTCGTATGCAGCCGGGCCCGTGTTCCCGCCACCAAGAGCGGTGCATTGAGATGTTAAAGGTCATGAGATCGGTTTCCTAGGAGACAGGGAGGGAAAAAGCATGAAAACCTCTAACTTTGTGGGATTTAAGGTAAAGCAAGGGAAATAAAAGATGTTTTCAATTATTGTAAGGAAAATGAGATGAATAACTTGCCTTCCCCCTCACCCCAGTAATTTTAACATGAGAGTAGCCCATTAAAGGGGAGAGAGGAAATTGCAAACATCTATCGTTTATTTCGTAATTGTGATGTCTGGCAGAAGAACCATGATATCAGGTACTGTACAAAACACAGTGCATATCCTACTTCTCCATGGACGTACAGCCTGAAAAGCAATTTCATTGATTACAATGTCACTTAAGCATTATTTTTTTTTTAACAGGCAACAGAGACGTTTTTAGCCCGTGGTACTGGAGACAATCTAAAACAAACTTCCACAGTATATATTTAAAATACTAACTATGAATTATAGCTATTAATTTAAGTAGGACCACCGCCAGGCAGACTGTTCCAGCTGCCAAAGATTCAAATGAAATGTTGTCGCCAGCAAAGCACCCTGTTCTCTTTTCTCTCCTCTGCCCTCCATCCAGATTAGCATCTTCTCAGTTTAGTGAAGAAACCTGCTTCTGTGAACCGATCTGGGTTTAAAATACACGCAGTAACTTCTCTTCACTCAAATCATCTTCAGCCTCAACCACAGCTTGTCTGACCAGGCCTTAAAATCTACCCTCATGGGTCTGGCTGCATTGTAACCCACACGGCATGTATAATGTCTGTGCATTTCAATAAACATCACCCCACTTCTATTTGGAGCAGTGAAAGTGGCAAACATACTAACGTACCAAAGACTTTATGACAGCTCATCTATGAAGTACCAACAGGAAAATTCATCTGAATTAAGAACAGATTTAGGCCCTTAGGTCATGCTCAAGTAAAATACAGTGAAGTTGAATGGGTGCTATTTAAATGCCAAAACCCAACCTCCTCACTGGAGATAAATAAGAGTTGAGTTATATCAATAACCTAAATAATTAATTCAGATTTAGGTTTCTGTGTTTCTCCATCTCATCTCCAAGGTAGTTGCAAAAAATGTGTGCAAAATTGTCAGCCGTATGCCCACAAAATACCCCCATTTCCACACATGCCAGTTTGTGAGCCCTGCCATGACACTGATTTGCCCCCATGACACTGATTTGCCCTTTGCATCCCACTCTGAAAACCCGTCCTGTCTGTCCATCTGCAGCCGTTTACTTTCACTCTGACCAAAGGGACATTCAGTGCAGACTCCAGCTGCAGGAGTCCTTTTGTTTTTTCCTTTTTCAACTGCCTTTATTCTGGCCACGTGTGAAAATTAACAGGTGAATGACATCCTGCCAGTCTCTGTTACTTCTAGTTAGCAATAAGAAATCTGTCTTTGTGGTTTGCTGCTTTGTTCTCCATAAATTCTTCACCCTCAGAATGCAGACTTGCTGGAGCATAATTTACAGTTGATGAGGCATTTGTCTTTTGACTTTGCATGTCATTCCTTGGTAGTGGTTTAGAGAATTTTCAGCTGCAACATGAAAATGACTTGTGAAATCAGAAGTTGACAGACAATTCAGTTTAATGAAAATATAATCTTAAATATATAGTCATCGGAACTAGCTAAGGCTTTCTGTGTACAACAATGCCAGAGATTGCACAGTGTTATTGAACGCTTTTAACAATTATCAACTATAAGAAATGCCATTTGTCAACCAACACACACATATTTACTCATATCTATTTCAGAAACTCTTTGTTGAGTAGGAATACAGATTTGCCATGTGGGTTAGTGTGTATCAAATCTTGTGAGGCAACACTTTGTTATCACAACTGTGGGAATAAATTGTGAGATCTGTGGCGTTGGTGTCACAGCTTTCTTTGCTCTCAAGATTATTTTGTGGGGTTTTGGTTGGTTTCTTTTTTGTTTTTTTTTGTTTTTAATATTTGATTATAATGCCCTGCTTCAGTGTTTGCGCTTGGCTAGTTCACATCCAATGGTAAAGAAAAATGGTAAATGTGCATGGGGAAACAGTTTGATAAATGTTGCCGACACATTTAAAATGTAAGAATCTGGCATGTGGTCAGTACAAACACCTCTTGTAAATAAAATATTTCATTTCTCGAATACTGTTATGTTTCATTCCTGGGGAGATTAAAAAAAATGCTTAATTTGCTGGTCACGTTTAGAGAAGACCCTCTGACCTTGTTCACTAACAAACTGATGAACACAAGACACGTTTCATATTTCAGGGTTGCTGGTGATGCAGTGAGAGAAGGAAGCAGCGATATTATAGTTAAAATTCTTTGATTAAAACCAAAAAGTCATCACAGCACTTGCTGCTTTGTTTTTTTTTTTTTTAATTATTAATCAGAAATTATGGATAAAGGCTGGGAGAAGAGCTTTTCATAATGACTTTTCACTCTGTGTGTTATGTCCTGAGTCCTCAAATCAGGTAAAAGCGCATAATGATGGCCCAGTAAAGATCAGTTTTAGAAATGCAAACAAAACCACCTGGTGCATTAGCTTGACCTCTAAAATATCTCTTCACAAAATGGCAGCCTTAAGCTGTTTGAGCTGATAAATGTTAAGCTGCCAATCAATAAAAGAAAGCCTGATAAAAATCAATTCTTTTTCTTTTTTTTGTTTTTTTTTTTTTAGCAGCTGAAGCACACTCCTCTCTAACATCTTGGAGATTCTTAATCCATAAAGTGAGTCGAATGTGCCAGAAGTTAAAAAATTAACCTGCATCTTTATCATCATTTACAGAAGTACAGAAAATTCAAAGACTCTCCATCTGGGTGTATAGGTTTTAAATATCAGCGAACTGCTGAATTTGTTTCAGTATTTGTGAATTCAGAGCTTGGAAACCCCTGTGCATGGTGGAAAAGCTGCCACCCAAGTGGCTTGTTCACAGTTGTACATTTAACAAAAGTTAAAAATTCTTTCAGAAAGCAGAAGCAGATGCTTCAAGTTTTCCAATAGAGCATGTACTATTTTCCAATGTTAATCAATCATTTTGTTTCCAATCATTAAGCAAACGCCTATAAAATGCTTAATCTTCAGCAGCTGATGTAATGTCAACTGCTTATTTCTTATACAAGAATGCTGCTGCTTCACAGCAAAAGACTCAACTTCAGGGTCTGTACAGGAGAAACCAAGTAGTCTCTTTGATGAATCCAGCTGGGACTCATCTAGCAATTGAAATTTCAATCATCAGTGAAAAACTGCTGTCTTCTGAGCTTCAGACTCATGACATATATCTTGACTTTAGTTCCATACATCAGCAGGTAAACTATATTTCCTCAGCTGGTAACCTCTCAGACAGACGCGATAAACAAAGAGTGGGCAGAACACAGATAAACAGGACTTTCAGGAAAATCATGTGGGATCTATGGAAGTGACACATGGAAGGGAAACCCGATGTCCCACTCCTCCCTTTTTCAGTCAGCACTGAAGCAATACTCCAGTCTGTGGTAAAAAAGTTTGTTCCTGAGCGTAGGATCAGCCCAATAATCACACTTCTACTGATGTAGAATCCCACTTAACTGTCTACGGCTTTTTGAGCTTTTAAACTATGTATAGGATTTGTGTTGGCTGTCAGCCCAAGGATTAATTTTGATCATTACTGGAAATCATTGCTACAGCAGGTACTTTCTTTTAGGCGAGACGTAATCCCAATAATACTGTTTTCTAAGTGCTTGGAGATAATGTTTAATTTCATTACATCTGCTTGAAGTCTACATTTGGTTTCAAGTGGATATTTTCCATTGGGCAGGTCTTTGAGCAACCTGATCTAGTGAAAGATGTCCCCACCCATGGCCGGGAAGTTTGTCTAGATGATATTTGAAGGCCCCTTCTGACCCAAACCGTTGTATGATTTTATTATTCTATTTCTAGCTGGTGAATCTACATAAATTTTAACAGATAATAGCATAACACAGTTTATTTTAAAACTAAAGAGCAATAATAAGGATGATGTTATTTTCATTTACTTGTGTATAATTTATGTACAGGGCCTATAACAACACCACAAAAAATTAAGGAGAAATTAAGACTAACTAAAATCACCAGATGTAAAGACAAAAAGACACTAAAACTCCAGAAGAAAACCCAACACACCAAGATTGCTTGTATAACAAACAAATATTATGCTGTGACATGATGATTATGCATTGCAGATTTTTTTTTTTTCACTGTGTGTTTCTGCTTTAGGACATGCTATTTTATATTTATTTCATTTCTTGTTAGTATCTGAAAAAATATGCTCTTGGGAAAACTGTAAAAAAGACATTAGCCTGTTGAGTGGGATGGAGGAGAAGCACGTCTTCCTTCATGAGAAACGGTCAACACCTGAAATTTCACAGAAAGGTGCAAGAGCACAGAGGTGTGGCAAAGCATATTGTTAGAGATCTTGACTTTATTGTTGCTCATGTGGTTCCTGGCCCTTCCTAAAACTTTCTATTTTATTGATACATAATATAATGTTTATTATAAACACACATTGCTGAGGCAATAAATATTCCCATCCCATTTCCTAAGAGTAACTAGGATGCTCTAGTTCTGACCAGCTATCCAGTTCCTGTTTTTACCCGTGAGGAGAAAAGATTTTCAATCAAACACCTGGTCAATAGGTAATAAAATATAATACACATAATGGGAGGAAAAAAACCAGTACATTTCCTTGTAATTCCCTACACCCAATTAAGCTTGTAGTTAAGATGCAGTGGTGTTGGTATGGACAAGGGACATGCACATTCCTTAGTATCTAATTTCAAGGAGGCATTAATCCTCATTAGGTACAAATGATATGTTCTACCGTTAACGAAACCTGCTCTAATTGCAGAAGTACTTTGAAGCATGAGCATCAGCTATTAGCCAAAGACCCTTATTGGCAGCATAACTTTAGTTTTCTACCCTGTTATTTCCTGAAACCACAGGTTCTGATCCCGGCTTGGTCTGCCTGTGACCAGTTATGCTCCATCTCCTCCCACTGCGACTGAACAAATTGTTTTTGAAGGCCTGGGCATATAATACTGAAGTGCACTGGCAAATAGGGAAACTTGTGTCACTAGCTCCCACACTGTCTTGATTGGGATGATCATTTTTTGGATATTGACTACTGACTCCATATTTTTTTTTCTGTTTGTTTTTAATTTAAACTCTTGCTTCAGTGTTACACAGATGGGTTTTACCTGCCCTATGAGCTAGAACTCAAAGGTGGCCCACTCAATATTCGTGACATTCCTGCTAATGGGATGGAACAATGAACCACGCTGCTTCCAGGCAAGCTTTCTAGGTTGAGGTGGCTGCTGAAAATATAATACAGTCAGTATCTCGTTCTCACCCTGAGCATTCTGGTGAAGAGATTATGTGAAAAGCATTCTTAAATTGAAGCTTATGGGTTGACTCTATTGGGACTATTCAGCTGTCTGAACTGGCTGATAGGCTAGACCTAGCAAATTCATTTCTTTGTGGTAGCAAACCCAATGCACGCTAAACCAGAGGAACCATGTGATACACCTAAACTAATTACCACTAAAAGAGAAAATTCACAGTATCAAGATTTTCAGACATAGATAATGAAGTAACCACAGCATCATGGGCTGAGAGTAGCTAAGAGAGGTAAAGAGGCAAAGTCACTTTTGGGTGTTGTGGTTAGAGGTCCATGGTTCCCACTCACTGAGATTAGAGGTTCACAGACTAAACAAATCCTGTAACCGAGACATCAGACCCTGACTACAGGAAAGGATTTCCATATCAAGAATAACTACTGTTAGAAGGTTACACTGATTTAATCAATTTTTTTCCCCAATCAATCCACACTACAACACTTGTTGACCATTTGGCTACAGGCCACGCCCTGCCCCTACAGCCCCCCCCAAAAGATGTATAAGTTAGGCAGTACTGTCTTCTTCTTTTACTACTTTTATTCCTTAGGCTATAGAGAGTGTTGTCAGATTTTATTTTATTTTTTAAAAGTGAACAAAAGAACTTTTGGAAATCTATTTTAAAAACAGGCAGATGATCTACCTGAATGATAAAAATAGTTTCTCTGCATTGTTTAATTCACCACATGCTCCGGGATCTGTTTCCTGCTTTGCAATTTTAAAATTAGATTTACCAAACTCACTAGAAAAGTGGAATGTCTTTAGAAAGCCAGAAAGCAAGAAGTCAACAAGAAAAGCATATTGCTGTCTTCTTCATGCAGTGTTAGTATTAGTCACAAGAACAAGTAATAAGAATCGGCAAGGGGTTGTTTTCTGAAACTTTTTGGCCCTAAACATGAGCTCTGATCTTTGGCAATGTTCCGTGCTCAAATCCCAGCTCTATGGCACTTGTCATAGGAAATTCAACATGAGCACAAAGAAGTCATGACTGCCCAAAAAAGCTGTTGTGCTCTGATGGAGTCCTTGACATGTGATTAAGCTCAGCACTTAGTTTGAAAATTACTCTCGCCTATTTCCTCTGATGTTCCAGAGGTATGAGACAACACAGGCTTGGAGCGACGGCAAACTGCGAGCATCGCTTCAAGTTTTGAGGACTGGGAATAGCATAAGTGTTTCTGTGAAGGTTTGCGCAGGTTAGTGTGTCCCTCACTCAAGCCATATCTGATTTTGACTGAAATGAAGAATCAAGACAAGACTGAAATGTAACTGTAATAGCAAAGAACTGGAAACATCATTGGCAGGCCATATATAACCACCAGCACAAATGCTGTAGGGAAACTTCCCAGGGTAGAGAGCTAGGAAAGGTAAAAGAAGGCTTGAAAAAGTCTTGGTATAAAAAAAAAAGTGAAAAAGTTCCCAATTATGTGCCATAAAAAAAAATCTGTCCAAAAGGTTCATAAAACTATGAACATTTGAAAAAGGAGTGTATAATGTAAAGCAATTTTGAGTCTCAGCAAGAACATTTTAACCTATCATTTTTATTTTATTACCTTGCTGGTTATTTTTAATGAAATTGCTGAGATTCCTATGGAGTTATGCATACATTTGATATATCACAAAATTAAAATTTGTCACTAACATACCTTCCCTCAAAGATAAGCTGCCCCAAAAAGCTATGGGAAGCTCTTCCTACACTATTTTGCAATATTTTAGTTATTGATACCCAAAGCAGAAGGGATCAGACTCATGTGCCTAAGTACCTCACCACTGTATACAGCCTCTAAGCATCCTACAAATACATGGGTTAAGGAAGTACACACCTATTGAGAAGACTCTTGCAATCTTTATGGAGACTGGATTTCTACACATAAAATGGACAGGTCTGGCCTGGCTTGATGATGTTAAAACTGTTCATTCTTCTGTAGTTCTCTGTCTTTTGTACCATGGAGACCCTGACGTGACTAACCCTGCAAAATAGACCCTTTCTTGGGGTTTTAGTTCTAACAGTACTAGGAAATGAATGCAAATAGGAGACACAATTTGTGCCAAATGCCCACATAATCCAGCATAAGGAACAGATGCAACGTAGCCTCTAGACAAAACAGGATTCAACTTCATTATTATCCAAAAAAGTGTATTTTGTGCGCAGTGGTTGAGAACAAAGACAAAGCATGATTATGACTACAATACCACAATAATAGTACAGTTCATTTTAATAATTTCCTTCATTTCTGGTGGGTTCTGTGCTCTGTCTCTGTGTCCCAGCTATAAGAACACCATAGCATCTTTTAATATGTAAGGAGATAAATGCTATGCTGGAGATAAATGCAGGAGAGTGGGTCCTAAATTTAAGGGTCTGTACCAGACTCCAATGACATTAAAAAGCACCATAAAAAGACTTTTGAGAAATCACTTGAATGTTAAAATTTCTGACAAGAAAAATAACTCCCTCTTTTGAGACTAACCAGAATGTTCCTACCTGCATCCAGGAACACTTTTAAAGATTAATAGGCCAGTTTAAGCAACTGCTGTTGTGTTCTCTGCTTTGCTTGCTCGAAGCGATGCAATTGCTCACAATATTGCCAACTCTTGTTGTTTTATGGCAAGTCTGGTTATGTTCAGCATTTGTGTTAAAGCCTCCATTCCCAGGGACATGAGATTACAATAAGAAGTTTGGCTTGTTACAAGAAAGTGAGCTGAAGAATAAAAGCTTCAAAAACAATGAGCTCTACTGCCAGGCACTTCCAGTCTGTGGTGTAACTTGCATTATTTGCTGCTTTTCTTAAAGCTGTGCTGGAATCTAGATGGAAAGCATCTGCATCACCAGTTCAGATCATGGCTATCCATGGCACCATGTGCTGTAGTCCTCCATCCCAGACGATCATGGATTCGTCAGGGTATATGAAAGGACCAACTGTTTTTTAACTGTTTGATCAAAGAGAATGACCCAAGTGCACCCCAAAAGCTTAAAAGACACATAAGTTCATACGGAATAACCAATTTTACTGATATTTAAATAGGACTGCATTATTTCATGGAACTTCTGTCAGGACATCCAAATTTTTATTTTAGAGTGTGTGGAAAGTGCAAGCAGAAAGATGTACTAATTCACTGCATGTTTTGTGTGAACTCCTGTACTGAATAAAACTGAATAAAACTGTCTGCCACTAACAAATTGCCAAGAAGTGAGTATCTGCACTGCTGAGGCCCTTCTGAAGACTCAGAATACAAAATGAGACAAGATGCAAGAAACAGCAGAAGTGTATTCAACCGCTAGGGGTCTATTTTCTTACTGTTTTCATTTCAGTGAAGCACAAGATGCTCAAGAAACGTCTACTTCCTCATGACACTTTTGCTTCTATATTTCTTCTCTGTGATATCAGGTCATCGTATTCTTGCCAGCCCCTCGGGTTCCGTGGTGCTGTTTGCCAATGACCTTGGCTGTAGCAGAGCAATCCTTCAATCACAGGCCTCACTTGCGTTCTGCTGGAGCAATGAGTCTCCAAAATGAATTTGATACAAAAAAGCAAAGACAGTCCCTATAGAAACTTTAAGTTCAGATGATGAAATTTGAAATCCTCCCTCTTCTAGCAGAGGTCGTGAAACACAGATGAGGATGGAAAAGAGAATCTGCTGTAGCAGAGCCCAGTTAATATGTTTTATTTAATTATTAATTTCAGATTGACTATAGGCATTAGTCCACATTTAGGTTCCTTAGAATATTTTATGTATTTATGTAAATATATAAATATATGAAGACTGTATTTTATTTATGTACGCACAGTATGCATATATTTATATATTTACATAAATATATAAAATAATACACATATATTTATATTTGACTTTGTATTATATATTTACCATTTATACTTATGTTTACCAAATTAATGACTCAACAGTGCTTTCCTGAGAACAACTGTCAACTGTGGTCAAATGCAGCATTATCAATTTCCGTCAGCCATGCATTGTACCCTGGCCTTAATAATATTTAAATTTGCAGCCTCATCTGCCTCCAAACCTCAATAACTCTCACAGACGTTCACACAGAAGGGTTTTCATTTGTCCTCTCCAGTCATTTTCAGATTTTCAGAAGACTGTTTCAGGAACAAGGACCCCTTTTTCTCTGACATATTATCTCTGTAGCAGGTCTTCACCCATCACAATCACAGAATCATAAAATGGTTTGGGTTGGAAGGGATCTTAAAGATTATCTAGTTCCACCGCCCCTGCCATGGGCAAGGACACTTTCCACTAGACCAGCTTACTCAAAGCCCCATCCAACCTGGCCTTGAACACTTCCAGGGATGAGGCATAATCAAACTTCTCAAGTTCTTCTGATGAGATTAATCAGAAGGATCTGATGGTGTCCAGTAACTTTTGGATAATTTCATGTTTGTCACACCAAAGGAAATCAGTGAGGTGCTATGTCTATTTATATTCTTTTCATTCTGAAGAAATTTCTCACAAAAGTTCCTTTAACAAATATAGTTGAATAAGTTCCCCAGAAATGTATTTTTAATTCAAGACGGAACTTTAAAAGGCACTGTCAGGAACTTCAAGTCTAGGTGGGTTACTGAATTGTCCTGTTAACAGATGTTATATAAATCTGGTCACTTTAATAGTTGAATAAAGCCGTAGAGAAGCCTAATGATCCATTCACTCCTTAACATCATGGACTTGTCTGTAATCCATCATCATGCAATTTTTAATATATCCTGCTCTAATAAATAAGAACAAAATGAGACCACTGCAAAGATATAAGAGCATATTGATATTTGAAATGATAGTTTCATTTCACTGTCAAATTTAAAATGATATTAACAGGCAAAAGGAAGAACAATAACCAGTTTTTAGGTAGGCTGATAGAGTTGTGAATGACAGCAGGACACAACTGTAAAAGGACAAGTAATATTAACATCAGTTTACTTACTTACATTGAATGTACAAAATCAAGACTACTACGTCAAAAGCTTCCACAAATATAATAGAAAAAGAATTTTCAGTTTATCTGAGGGGAAAAAAAAAAATCAAAACATTGCCAATATGAGGCCTTTTTCTGCAAGCCGCTGAGTAGCTACAAAGTCCAATACACTTTGGAGATCATTAATCTTTACAGTAAATAATAGTACTTACTACTATAACCAGAATTTGCACTTTTGTGTTTCTATTTTTAAAACTGGTTTTAAAAGCAGTGATATGAGGATGTCAGTTTGACTCCAGAAGGCAGCTGAAAGTCTGAGAAGTCTACAGAGCTAGAGTTGATTTGACAAGCGCATATGCACATTACTTAATTTCAACAAGTATCCCGTTGACTTTAGGGATCTACATATATTTGCTGAACTGGGGCCCGCAAGAAAGGCAGTAAGAAAGAAGGGAAAAACATAAGTATATTCTTACTAGCCTAATTGTATATATCTTGGAGATAATACAGAATTTCTTTTCAGTATAGTATGTCCTAAACAGAGTTGTGTAGTGCACTGATGCATAGAGGAAGGCTTCCTCGAACAAGTATGTGGCATAGTTTGCTGTAAAACTGTAGTTAAGTCTTATGAAAACAGTCCACAGGTAACTGTAATGGATGTTGATGCCACTCTCTGGTATAACTGCTGCTGTTTTAAGAACATGTTTTTAAAGGTGAATTTCCCTTTCAGCCTCTGGGAGAAGAGGAGGAGCACGAAGATGGTAGATGTTTACATTTAGCTTACTCCTTGCTTGTAGCCCGCTAATGTTGGTGTGTGAAGATATAGACAAGTTCAGCGCAAAGTGTGTCTGGGGTGAGATGGTAGATAAGATAAAGCAGGGAAATTTTGAGATGTGGAGATATTAAGTAGGATGGGAGAAAGTTTCCTGCCTCTTATTGCTTCCCACCCCTCGCAGACTTCCCCACCGCTGCTGTATCAGTAATTGCCTCTTCTCAGAGCCAGACACTGAACAATTTTGCTTCTTAAAGCACTGCTGAGGGCTGGCTGGATGAGAGGGGACGGGTCAGCTTTAATTGCTTGCCAGCTGGGCACGGGCTGCACGTCTCTGGGCATCAAAGCAGCACCAGCTCAGGCAACAGCAGCTGTGGGGAAGCCCAGACACTAGCCCTGCCTGGGAAAAACGCCTCAGCGCACTGTATTTGGATGCTGTCTATCAGGGCTAGGGATCAGGAAACACGATGGGAAAAATCTCACCAAATGCTACAGCCCTCTTGGTATTTCTAGATAACTCTCACGTCTTCACATCTATAGCACTGCAAGTCTTAACATCTACATGTTCCTGGATTTGGTTTTAAATCTACTATTGCATAGTAGCGATGCAGCCAAGTAGTCATTGGTAGTACAGACCCTCAGGAACTTCAGACAGCTTTGGATTAGATCCCTTTCAACCTTACTCTTGGACAGGGAAGCACACACCACTTCGATCTAAACCAGAAGGATCTGAGATGAGAGGATAGCTGCAGATGGGCAGCTATAAAGGCTCATCGACATGCCCACCTACAAAATTGATTTGCCTTCACTGCCCTCCACTGAACTTTGTTTTCCTGTTTGGAATCAAAATAGATTTTGCCAACTTGATATTTTGTTTTTAAAAAAATACAATTACTCATGCAAACACAAGGAGGGCATTAAGTCATTCATATAATGTAATCAGGTATGACTTTGCACAGCGTGCAGAACACTGTGGGGAGAGAGCGCTTACTTTTGCAAGTTAGAAAACAAGGGTAAACATCTGCAGATGCCTGAACTTGACAATCCTTTTAAAAAATGAAATTATTATTTCTGAACTTTTCTCTTGCCAACAGGAAAAGCGAATATTACACAGTAAGGACTTATGACCCGAACATGGAAAATTTAAATATCCTAATGGAAAAAAAAACAAACCAAACAAAAAGCCCTCAATGTTCACATTCTGTTTCATTTTAAATGGATTGGTAAGGAAGCAATTTTTCAGCTGAAAAGACACTTCCATAGTAAGAGCACTAAAAACCAATACTAAAAAGACCATAAGTCTCAAGGTTTATCTCTGAACAAAGAATATGGCCTAGTTAGAAACCCATGAAAAGTAGGATTTCTAAGGAGAGATCTGATCTAATTTCACAGCATTAAATATCCTCTAGAATATGTTACTGTATAATTCTGCTACTGGTCTGTTTCTTACAGAAATATTACAATTATTTCACGTGATTTTATGAAGTCATTATCTCAAATGCGTACAAAATTTGAAACAAAATATTAAGTGTTTGAGATGTCACCTTTAAAATGCCTCTTCACATGATTTTACTGAACTCTCTAACCTGAAGTTAGTGGTCTAGTTACAGTTCTTTTTAAAAAAACTTATTGATAAAAGCTACCTGGTTTTCAAAATACTCTGAAAACTTTACAGTTAGCTTGTTATACTTCATTAAATTCAGCTTCTACTTCAGAGGAAAATAAAAAAAAAGGTGTTAATTATTTTTACTGGTACAGTTCAGAAAGCACGTGTCTTGTAAAATTGTGCTAACTTTGCTTCAATGTATTTTAGAGAGGTAAAATCTGTCGGCTGCTGTTCAAATCTGTAAGTCCACAGTTGCCATTCATTTTCCAGCAAATTCTCCCCGTTGGAAGTATTGTGGGCTGCTGAGTGCTGGAAGCCACGAAACGTATTTGTGGAGAAGAAATCCTAATCCTATAATCAGTCATACTGCTCCACTTTCTTTTCATAAACAGCAGAGTGGATTGGATGCTCTGTCGGCAGAGCTTGAAATTTGACACTGGAACAGGCTGCCCAGAGAAGTTGTGGATACTCCATCACTGGAAGTGTCCAAGGCCAAGCAGGATGGGGCTTTGAGCAACCTGGTCTAGTGATAGACGTGCTTGCCCATGGCAGGGGAGTTGCACTAGATGATCTTTAAAGGTCCCTTCCAACCCAATCCGTCCTGTGATTCTATGCCTTTATGAAATAATTCCACTGATTGAGGTTCCAATAAATACAGTTTATGTAACTGTATATGGCTGGGCTACCTCTCCTGTTTGATAGCAGAATGAGCAACTGCTGAAGTCACTGTGAGTCAGTAATACCTTCTAAGGCCACCATTAAATTTCTAAGTCAAAAGTGAGTCTTCATATTCATTCAGATTAACTACTTTAAAAATGTAGATGACTATTCTTAATTCAACTTTAAAAAATATGTGACGAGAGATTGACAAAATTGGGAAACGATGTCTGAATGTCATAAACAGATTATGGTGTTAACATGTTTACACATCTTAAGTAATTTTAAGTAGTAGCTGGCAGAAAGAAAACAATGGAACTGCATGGCTCTGTCATGGAACCACACCCCTTTACATCCCCAAATGAGCTTTCTTGAAATGTATTTCCAGAATGGAGCACATTTAGCTGGTACTATATAATGAGAGGAATGAAATATTGGCACAAATAAGGGCAACTTGTAATGCTAGCATTATGATTCACGGAGGTCTAACTCTCATTTTCTTCTGATATTAGTACATAGCTGCTTTATGTACCACTTTCCTATAGTTTGGAGAAAATACTTTGTTCTTCAAAATTTGTGTTAGTCTTATTTGTCAGGGAAAGTCAACAATGCTGTGATAGAATAAAAAAGTTATTGTGATTACATTAACAAGGGTATACAAATGGACTTGTCAGCAAAAGGATGTTTCAATAGCTATGATTAGCTTAACTGATTACTTCTGCGGAAGGTGCATTTCATAGAAGTGGGAAGACCACCTCCAGTATATGACTTAGACTCAATTCACATACAGTCCCTCCCACAACCTTTTGATTTTCAAGGTATGTATCTCAGAAAGGCCAAAAAAGAGTGACAAAAGCAAAAAAAAAAAAGAAAAAAAGACAGACAGCCTTCTACAAAACACCTAGTTTCTAAGAACACAAACAGTTTGTTTTCTGTGAAATAAAAATCATAAAAACCTGAAAAATTTTATATGTGGATCATGTCTGTAGAATAAATTCTTTGGAGTCCTCTTACTAAAAGAAAAAAGAGAAAACAGCTCTAAACGAAGGAGGTTTGCTCCTGCTCATGTTAAATGCCGGCACAGACAATTCTTTGGACAACCTTTAATCTCTAAGAACTTTACTCGTGTAGATTGTGCTAACTCATGAATGAAAAGCAAAAAAATAACCCAAGTCCAGACAAAACAAAAAATCCCTATTAACACAGCATAAGTAAATCATACAGAAGCAATTCACACAGGTTGCCACAGCCAAAGCCTGGTCACTGAGTGGTACCATTTCAGCTAAATTGATATAATTAAACTGGCATGACTTCCACACCTGTAGAAACAATTATAATGCTACAAAAGCTTTTCAAAAGTTTTTCTCATTGTGCTACAGTATGGAGAAGAAACCATAATGGTATAAGGAAGCTTCATAATATAAAGCATAATAATGACCACGGTGGTGACTATACCATTTCAATAATTTAATTAAAACTAAACCTTCACCCCTAACTCCTGCAGTAGTAAGTAAACTGTACTGTTTAGCCCAAGTCTTTACTTCCTGTAAACTGTAAAATGGCCTATTAAGGAGTAAATTACCCTGCTGATGTCATATAAAGGGTCCTAACAAAATTACAATTAGCCCACACTGCTGATGTGACTCAAAGTCCACTAAAGAATTTTTTTTGCATATAGTTCTTAGAGACATTTTTAAGGAAATGAGAAAACCTGTTTAATCTGTACCTAAGAGCTTCACCAATATGCATGGATGACGTACTGCTTTGGGTGGTAATCTACTAAATTCTGGTAGTGCTGTACCACATTTCTGTAAATTCCAAACAAATGACTGCAGCTTACGTACAGAGCAACTGGACATCAAACATACATCGTGCAGCCCGTCTGACTGTCCGAGTGTCTCAGGTCAACTGAGCGTTTGCAGTGCATTCCTAGTGAGAACTGTTGGACCTATCAGTCTTGAATGGCCAGTACTCACAGGTGTATAATAAATCAGGTATGCTTTCTAGTGTGATCCTATCTGGTTTAAGTTCGGTTTCCTAAAGAAAGAAAGCTCATAGCGTCTCAGTATGTACATGTGTCTGTCTCTCAGTCCCCTCGGGGCACTTTAATGCATTTGCAAATCAAGAAAGGTCTCAAGCATATTAACTTTCCTAAAGATTTCATTAAAATAAGAAACCAGGAGGAGTAGAAGGACCTTAGGAAAAGTTTGCCTTTTTCTGATATCAGAGAAACTATAAGGGAAATCGATGTCAAAGCACAATTATAAAATGAATCATCATTACTTCAGCTGCACCTACAACTACTTATATTGCATATTTACTAGGTTTCAACAATGTTATGATTGAATGTTGTCAGTAACAAAATTACTACATCTTTGGGAGAATGGCCATCAGAACTCAGGAACTGTTTTCAAAGTATCAAAATATATTATGTACCCATTAAAAGGAAAAAGAAAGAAAGAAAAAGTTTGCCTCACTGGAACAGAGAAGCAGAGACTGACCTGACAAAGAAGGTCCTGTAAGAGGAAGCTAAGTTGAAACAAAATAGACAGCTCGCGTGAGTTAAGAGGTTTAAAGCCCTAGAAACTGCTACTGGTTGATCAAAGACCACAAGAAGAAGTCTGCCCCGCTGGCCAGCCTTGGTTGTTGCAACAGGAACGAGCAGTAAAAGAGCATGTTGCAATTGAGTTTTAAGGGCAAAGAAGGATGTTTGAAGACTGGGCTGAGGAAGGCTCCCAAAAAGTGAGAGGAGGTGTCTTGAAAAGAGACAAGGGAGTTTCTGAAGAAAAACAGGTCTCAGGTCTTTAGTACGTATTCCTTACTAAGGGGGATTGGTAGTTTTTGTTTCCCTTTTTGACACCTAAAGATATGTCAGAAAAGCAATACAATTCCAGCCTTGTGTTTGGGAGGAAACATGGTTAAAAAGAAGAGGAAGGGCTGTAAATAAACAACCAGATACAAATTGCTGATCTAAGGAAGAGAGCATGGGAAACTCACTCTAAAACTTGTATACAATGGTTGCTATCCTAAAGAGTATACGACTTCAATCTAAGATGATAAAGTAAAAAAAAAATCATAGTAGGAGAAAAAATAGAAGTTGCAAGCTGGGGAGGTATAAGACAAAGTCTTGAAAAAGACTGAAAAGTAGTCCACCAGATTTCTGA
The DNA here is from genome assembly GCA_013398815.1 of Ibidorhyncha struthersii. Lineage (NCBI taxonomy): Eukaryota > Metazoa > Chordata > Aves > Charadriiformes > Charadriidae > Ibidorhyncha > Ibidorhyncha struthersii. The sequence goes on from VZSZ01012221.1 coordinate 657,739, forward strand.
TCTGTCATTACCAGGAGGAACAGATGAGTGAAAAAAGAGAGAAAGCACACAAGAAAATGGAAGTGCTTAGGACTGATCTTGCTGAGCTTTGCATAACAGCAAACACCCTCCCCTCCCCAGTATGAAGTCATCAGAACACAGTTCCTGGTTTAACTCTTAGAAGTATATTGTGATACTGACTTTCAATTCACTCACCATTACTTCTGCTTAACGCCACATGCATTATCCTAAAGAAAGCATCTGGGTCTTTTTAGATTTATGTCTTGTTATAGCTATTACTTCAGCAGATATGAATCATTTACTCTTTATTGCTCTATTTTCATAATATAGTCAATTTTGCATACTTTGATCTGTACAGAAAACAGCTGCAAAAATGACGTGAATCACATCTGGTGAAATGCTGGTCTACTGAAACCAACATATGTTTCTCTCGATTCCACTGGAGCTGAAGTTTTCCTTCAGCTGCATTACTTTTGCTTCTGCCTCTGCTTAAATTTCCACATCCTATGTTGAAACTTGTCCTTGTCTTCCAGACCCCACTCATCCCCAACTCAGCCACCATTCTGGATTGTTATTCCTATCAATCACAGTTATCTTTGGACCTTTAAATTCTGCCAAAGACTAGGTGCTTTTTCTGTGCATTTTCCATGGCTAAAGAAGTAAACAACAACAAATGAAAACAACTATTCTCTACTACAAATCACAGTATTTTTAAAAAGTTCTTCTGTAAATAAATCAGAGAATTTATTTTCTACCATGGTACAATATGCAAACAAAATATATAGTCATGGGAATTACTGCTCCAGAACATGACATGAGGCTGTAGCAGTATACAACAGTACCTCCTTTTATAATATATGCATACTCATCTGCAACACTTGGCACTTTTTAAAAGTTATGAATAGTTATGAGCTCTTCCATATTACATAAACAGCAAAGGAAGAGAAAACATAATTCAAAACTAACACTATGCCACAGGGGGGAAAAAAAAAACTTTGTCTCTCTAGAATACTTCATTTCCTTGCCCCATAGCTTAGATTCTCTGCTAGAGAAAATGGGCAATGAAATGCATTTATGCACCTGCACTGAAGGGAATGCAGATAAGAATGTTTAGCCTGCTAAACAATTCGGCCTTGCAATGTGGTAGTCAGGGAAGAACAGAAATTAAGCATTGGATTTTAGCTTGGAAAAGCCAATAGTAAGAGAATAAGTAACACCAACAGTTACGAATCCTGACAGCATCACTTGGATAATTAGAGTTTCTGCAGCAGCAACATTCTAGGCATTAATGCCATTGCCATTTATAGCCATAGAGTAATTATTGAAAGTTTTAAAATCTCCTGTGACTGAGGTTTACTGTTGCACATTAGACTTACAGTCAAATAACTACCACCATCATATTTTACAGCATTGTCTATTGCCATGAATAATTCCAGGTGCCTGCCTGGAAAGACACAGAGTGATGCTAATACTATCTTGTTAATATCTAATCTCTGTAATGTTCAGAGAAGTCTGTTTTCCTATCTTTTTTCCTTCAGAATATTATCAGGATGGGTTTACAGAAGTATTTTCACCAATTTTTACAGGTAAAATTAGTTGAAATTATAAAATTGCAAATTCACAAATATTTCTCCTATTTCAGTATTTGATTTTGTAAACTGTATAAAACACCAAAGCTGCAATCATGCTTCATTCACAATGTTGATTAGTTAGTCCAAGGCCATTGCACCCCTGCTTATTATGAATTGCTTAGGCTCAGTTTTTACACACGTGCTGGCTGTCTAAGAAAGGGGAAAAGTAGCTCCAAATCAACCTTACGCTTCTGCCAAATCTTGGATGTCAGGCTAATTCGGACCAGTCTTTTTGTAACTCCCTATTCCACCAGCTAAAATGATCCCTCTTAATGGAATCTCCTGTATGTAATGCAATTCTGAAGTATTTTTTTTAAAACTCTTAGTGTTGCAAACAGTTGCAGTAGGTTTATGAGACAAGAGTCTCTAACCCTGAAGGAAATCCTCAACCACTTGTGTCCTGGTTTCAGCTGGGATAGAGTTAATTTTCTTTCTAGGGGTTGCTGTGTTTCAGATTTGGTATGAAAGGAATGTCAATAATGCATATTGTTTTAGTTGTTGCCAGGAGATGTTTCTACTAGTCAAGGACTTTTTTCAGCTTCCCACAGAAGCTGAGAAGGAGCATAGACAGAACAATATAATAGCCAATGGAATTATCTGTACCATAGGTGTCATGCTCAGTATATAATTGGGGGTTGGCTGAGGGGCAGCAATCTGCAAGCACTGCTCGGGACAGGTTGGATAACCAATTCACTGGGTGGTGAGAGTGAGTTGTGTTGTATTACTTTATCTTGTATATTCTTTTACCGTTGTTGTTATTATTATTATTTTGTGATTTTCCTTTTTCTTTTTTTTTGTTCTATTGAACTGTGTTCATCTCAAACCATGAATCCCTCCCCTCCCCTCCTCTTCCCTTTCCCTCTGCTCTCCTCTCCCCTCATCTTCCCTAATTTCCCTTCTTTCTCCTCCTTTTCTCCCTCTTCTTCCTGCCCTTCTTGGAGGGAAGGCAGAGAACTGCATGGTCCTAGCTGCCGCCTGGGGTTAAACCATGACAACTTATTTAAAGCAGGACTATTTGGATTTTCTTTAAAAATCTTTCCAAAGAAGCAAAATGAAGAGTGGCGTCTCTCCCACCCTCTGACTGTTTGTCCCTCCAGTTCTTCAGAAATATCTGAAAGTAGCACCTGACAGACACCATGTCTATCAACAGGATCATCTGCAGGATGTTGTCGCAAACAAAATGCTGGAGGCAGTGTCATTATTAACATCTTCCTCCTCAGTTTAGGCGTGATTTTTTTCCTGAAGCAGAAGATAATGTAAAATAGATTAGCAGTACTGGCCAGGTGGGGAGAGATCATCAGTACCAGCAGCAATCACGTAATTACTCCCACTGCATCCTCTCTCAGATGCTGCAGGAAAAGCCTAAACTATCAGTTTTCCAGAATATGGTTAGCTTGCCCCGAGTCAAATGGTGCAATAGCAGTGAAAGAGCTCTTCTGTTCTCTGGAAATGGCTACAGATTGCTAAGGAAGGGTTTAAGTGTACTGGAAACACACAGTGTTTGCCTCTGTGTTCCTCTGCGAGTTGTTTATGCTCTCAGTTCATCACCCAGTACAGTTTCAGTGTTGCAAGTGACGGTCTGAGAAAGAAAAATAGGTAAACACAGCAGCTAATGTTGAGTACCTCATTTTTTAATGATTTCTCTGGAAAATTTCCCAGATTCCACATCTGCCCTGGCACAACAGCCTGCACTTCAGAAAGCAAGTCTCACTGGAGATGCGCTGAGAACAGCTACATTTACTCACAGTGGGTAGGCTGCTTTCCCTCTCTTCATTTGAAACACTGTGCCTGCTACTTATCTTTTCAACTAACCCAGCTAGTTAGTCACAACAAGAACAATATACTTTATAAAAGCCACAAGTAGGCCACCTTCCAGTTCCCAATACGCCAGCTGAGACACCGAGAGCCGAAAAGGTGGAGAAACCTATCCACAGGACAGGCAGATGTTCAACACAGTTAGGATGCTTTCTTTTGTTGTCTGATTGCGATATTTTTAGATTGTCTCTCATGTTTCTGTCCTTGGTTTTAATATGGAAGTACTAGTTATGGTCAAGACACAAAAGGTATAGTGCCAGGCATTAAAGCTTTGGATCACTTTTCTATAGTACAAATATCAGACTCAATTTCCCACATGTAATCTTTTAACTTCCATAGAATTTAATTTTGAGAATAGCTCCATTCCTAATGCACAGGATTTATAGCCATGTGATGTTAAAAAATAAATGCTAAAATAAATCATAGCATGACTTCATGAAAGTTATTGCTTTTATTCACAGTGTTCCCAGTCAGTGAAGAGGACATCACAGCGTATATGAGGGGTTCCCCTTATTTCTGACAAAACAAAAAAATGGCAAATTTTCTGGTGTTTTTTTCCAAGATGCCCAAAAGTAAAATGTTACATGCTATACAGACTGACTGGCTATTATTCTTAAATGAAACTACATAATTTTGAAAACAGTGCAAAACTCAACAGAGTGTTTCCAACACTCTCGCAGTGCGTTCTTCCTTCTAAAAAAACTCTATCTTCTCCTTGTGAGGAGGGGGAGATAAAGAAAATCCTTACAAGAAACAAAAAATGGCAAAATTGCTTGAGAAACTTGCATTTTCTTTTAAAACCTGGAGTAGATTTATGAAAGAAAGTTCCTGTTTATTTCATAGGGAATTTTTGTGTTTTGCAGAGGGCTATTTATTTTTGTGTAAGGAATGGTAACTGAGCAACCATAACACACAATGTGAGAGTGTCTTCTCTTTTCTTTATGTGACTAAAGGGGCACTATCCCCGCAGGACAGCCCTTCCAGTCCTTTCTCCTCCCTTGAGCCTCTCCAAAATATTCCTTTGCATGGAGGTGCCAGTTCAAAACCGTAAAAGAGTTTCTAAAAAAAACCCACCCTGTAATGGGCCCTGTAAGGCCCCATTTTTGTTTCATGGCTATTCATCCTATGGAGAAAAAAAGTTCTGTATTGACAATGAAATTCCAGTTGTTCTGCAGTCCCATTAAGGCATCTGTGTGCCTGTTCCCCAAGGACCAGCATACATCTCGAGACAATCGTGGGTTCAGGTGTGCTGAAAAGGTTATTCAGGAAAGCCCAAGGGCAATCACAGTCTCTTCATTCATGTACCTTTTGTCCCTGGTAAGGCTCCTGCATTCACTTACAGTATCCGACACATCTTTTTATAAGTTTGAGATCTTTCTCACATGCTGGTTCTGTGTCATAAGTCAGCTGTTACATCATATTTTTCATAGGTTTCACTGTAATTTCCTTAAAATCTTACAAAAGACGCTTGAATATCTATGTGACCATAAATGCACATAAACCCTGTTCTTGACAGGTAAAAGAGAAAAAGCAAAAACAAAGACAAAAACCAAGGAGAACAGCTACCACTAGTTCAAAGGCTAGGAAAGGAAAAAAAATCAACATCCCTTAACTCAGCCGAAGGAAAACTAACTGCTGATGATATAGACTAGGGGACTAAAAGTTTATTTGTTAACTGCTGAAGACTGCATTACGATAGTGGACCCAAGGCAAAGAGTAACCGTTTGTTAAAGCTGTTTCACTTAGTTCAGAAGACTGCACAGATAATAAAACTAAGTAGAACAGAAAGAGATGTTCAAGTTAGTGACCTGGGAGTAAGGTGTGCACTGTTGCTAATATGATTTGTGACAAAAATAATCAGCTTCAACTAGAAGGTCTTCCCAAGGCACCAAATTTAGTGCCACCAGGCAAGTAATACCTAGCGTTAGTCTTTAATAGTCCCACTCTGACTGAAACTTTGACTTTCCAATTGCTATATATCAAACAAATAGCCATTTTTAAAGATCTGAATTAATATTTAAATGAAAGGATGAACTGATACAGGCTTCCATTATTTTCCCTTGATAGTAATCTTTTTCTTTAAATAAAGAAAACAGAGAAAGACTTTTATGGAGGATAACAACTTCTGAGTCAATTAATAGCAAGCAGAGTGACAAAGAAAGAATCTTCAGCATCTTAGAGGCAAGAGAGATAAAAAGAGACTTTTGTCTCTCTTTATCAGTTAATTAGTTAAAGCTTACATTTAATTTTACCAGTTCTTACTACTCATTAGATGTATCTAATTTGTAGAGCCACGCAGACCATTCACCCTTTATCTAAAGTATTTCAATGGCATACACTAGGAGTTCTTTTGCAGGGTATCAAAAGGAAACTAATGACTAGACTCAGCAGAAGAGATCAATCTCACCTATCTTCCATAGGTCTAAAGTGTCTAAAAGTTAAGTACCTCATTTCACCCAATTGTCTATCCCTCCTGGAAAGAGAGATGTACCTCCAAAGGGCAGTTCCCACAAACTGGCTATTTAAAAGCAGTGTGAGAGGCCTCTGGAGGATGTCTCTCCCTCTTTCTGCTGAGGATGGAGGAAGCCTACATAATCAACATAGACTAGTTTGAGATGATTAATCCTCCAAAGTGTTTTGAAATGTAAATCAAAACTTTAAATCCAGCAGACAGGGTCTGCACTAGGTGCATTTACTTAATAAATGGCATTTTTTCTCATCATTTAGAGGTACTGATGAGGCTAAATCCATTTATATGTATCAGTTACTTTCAAATCCTGGAAGATGGTGCATAATAAGGTGACTACTTCATATTTCTAAGTAGCACGCCGAAAAGCTGAAATATAGTAATTTAAGAAGCAGGCGACAGTTTGGTTTTCTTTAAATATAGTAATCATACTAATAAATTATATTAGTAATTATTAATAAGATTTTCCTTTAATAAAAATGTTGGTTCCAGATTGACACGTTTATCTTTTTATTTTAGTGGTGAAAACCTAATCCAATTTCCAGCTATAAATAACGTTGTTCTGAGCTCTTCGGATTTTGAAAGATGTTGACAAATAGAGGATAAAAAAGAAAAGAAATGAAATTATTAAGGAACTGAAAAGGCTGATATATAAGAAAAGGTTAACAGTATTAATTATCTTTAACTTCGCCAGACAACAAATACCGGGAAGATATCACAACCATCTACAAGTATGCTCAGAGGGGTAAACACCATCAAGCTCCTGAATAACAAGACCAGCTGGAAGAGGATGAGATCCTTTCCCTCACACGTGTCCCCCAAGTTGCTGCCTCCCCCTAAGGCCGCACTGGTGGCAGGCTTAAGCATTTTGGGTACCAGGTACGCTGAAGCAGGACAATATGTTCAAGTGCATAAAGTGGATTTTACACACTTGTACAAGGGTGTAATGGGGTCTTAAGAGGAAAGTCAACGGATGTTTGGGAGCACGGCAAAGGGTAGCTCGGTGGGCAGCCCCACAAGGCTGCAAGCCCTCCAGCCACATTGCTCTGAACAGTAACCACTAAAGACAGAGTTAATTTGTTCCCAGGAGAGTAAAAGGCTGAAAAAAACCATGGAAATGTCATGTCCTTCTTGCTTCCTCTCTAAGAGAACCTTTATAATCCACCTTCACAAACAAAGGTCAAATAAAGCTTATATGCCCTAAAATATGTGGTATTGTGGCATTGTTGTCATCCTGTGTGGATGGCCAAAAAATCTTCGGTTTGCAGTTTAGAGCTGGTCCAACACTAAACCTCCTGTTGTTTTCAGACTGCTCCATCGGACTGACATTCCTCTTTTGTCTAACCAATGGTGGTTGCCTTACCTATATGCTTTACTTCCCCTGGTGTATCACACACTTTATAACCCACAACCTCTGCTCTCCCCAGAAAGACCTTCTGGAAGGGCTGAATACTTTCTTCATAACTTGTATACATTTATATTTACACCACATTTAGGGAAAAAAAAAATTTGTATACTCACAATTTATCAGTATCTATGAAATAACCACTTCATAATTATTTGATTCCTTCCAAACTACAAAATGTGAAAGTAATTTGTGCTCATAAAGTAGACAGGAGCACAAATATCAGTGTACTTCTAGAATGACTTCGCATTTTGTAGAGAATAACTTACACTGCATCTATCAAACTGAAAAGATCCTTTCCTCAGGGGTGCATAATCCTTTCTGCTCCTTGCATTATAATGAAGTAGATTTATCCCTAACCTTCTCTTCTGTATGAAACTTTGCAGACCTACTGCCTGTAGGTTTTAAACCAAATCTGCAAAGCTATTGCTTTCCAATTTTCTCCAGAAAAGCAGTCTTAATGCTTTAAGGAAGTCACTTCCTAGATTTCCTTCTTGTTCTGCTTCCAGGCACAGAAATCACATCATTAATCTCCATAAGAGTGAAGAAACCTGAAATCTCCACCAGCCAGTATTTTGTGAGTGCATCTGTTTTAATAGCTGCAGTTACTCTTGCAAGTAGACTGACTGAATTCTGCACTTAGTGCCAGTTACAGAATTGCGTTAAATATGAAAGCCCAAACCCAAATAATACTCGATGTCTAAGAGTCAGCAATTTTCTCAGCGAACAGAGGGCAGTGGATAATGCTAAGGAATATCAATGACAGTTCACTTCAAGTCCAAAGAGAAATTTGGCTTCCAAGTATTTGTCACAGAAGATGAATACATAAAAGAAAAAAATCTCAAACATCCTTTTAAAAATAGCATGAAAATAAATTTCTCAGTAATCACTACTTTTCTTCACTAACTTTTCATCACTTATAGCTTAAAATTTCCAACATCAAATTTGCAGAATAAGTAAGGAAAATAATATTAATTTTTCTAATGAGATGTATTTCTTTTATCTGATGTAATTTGAAAGCAAATTGGGTTAGCAAAGTTAAGTTAGCCAATAGTCAAACATCAGCTCTAGTGTATTTAGAAATAGAAATATCTGTGAAGCTGAACGAAACAGAATTCACTGTTTCTCTGAGCAGCATCCAGCCTTTTCTGCATAGGGAAAGCTATAGACATGAATCCGGCAGAATGGCCACACCCTTGTGGTATGAAGTCACGTTTTCCTAAGACAAAAAGGCTACCACCAACATTTGTCCTCATGGAAATGGTTGCCAAGGGAGAGTGAATATTGAGAAAAATTAATGACAGTAAGATAATGGAATTATTCTTGAAAGAATACAAGAAGATACAGGTTTCAAGAACAGTTCAGAAAAAAAGTTCTCATGCATACCCGAAGAGAAAGATATGATGCAGCGTTATGTTTAGTCTCTTGAATCCAGCTCACAGGTATGAAATTGAAATGCAATAGCTATGAAATTGCTGAGATGAAGTGACATATGACAGAGCAATAGTGTATTTGATTTCTCTACCCCATTGGAGCCCAGGCTCAGGACAAAACCAGAAATAAATGTGGTGGCTTCCTCCTAGGATTATTAAAAAAGATCAAAATCCTAACAATTTTCCAAATGAATTTTTCGAAATGAAACAAGAAATAAGAATTCACGGTTCATAATAGTAGACGCATCACGCACACCAGTCTGATGTGTACCACCCCCCTTAATTTGCTGGCGCTTCCTGGCAGCAGTGTCTGTGTTCACCATGTTGTCTTTGATAAAGAGGCATGAATTGACCTAGCGCCCCTATGAAAACTAAATCCTTCAGTAATTTCATGGACAAAATAGGAAAATAATACACTGTGCTTTTATATATTACCGCCTTCTTGACTGACTGTAGTAAAGCACATCCAAAACAGGAATTCCTCCCTGAGGAAGCCGAATTGGAGCTTTTCTGTGATTATATTCAGGATGAGAATTTGACCTTCTAGCTACATTTTTAAAAAACTCTGAAAAACTTGCCCTCTGTTGCCTGATACCACATTTAACTTAGAATCATAGAATCATAGAATTGTCTAGGTTGGAAGAGACCCTTAGGATCATCGAGTCCAACCATCTACCCTACTCTACAAAGTTCTCCCCTACACCATATCCGCCAACACCACATCTAAACGTCTCTTAAACACGTCCAGGGATGGTGACTCAACCACCTCCCTGGGCAGTCTATTCCAATGCCCAACCACCCTTTCTGTGAAAAATTCTTTCCTAATGTTCAGTCTAAACCTACCCTGTTGGAGCTTGAAGCCATTCCCTCTTGTTCTGTCATTAATTACCTGTGAGAAGAGACCAGCACCAACCTCTCTACAGTGTCCTTTCAAATAGTTGTAGAGTGTGATGAGGTCTCCCCTCAGCCTTCTCTTCCTCAAACTAAACAGTCCCAGCTCCTTCAACCGCTCTTCTGATGATACACCCTATGTCCTTATCAAGATCATCAATAAAGATGTTGAACAGAAATGGTCCCAACACTGAGCCCTGAGGCACACCACTTGTGACCGGCCGCCAGCTGGATTTAAATCCATTGAGCACTACTATTTGGGACCTTCCAGTCAGCCAGTCCTTGATCCAGCAGATCGTATGCTCATTCAGGCCGTGCGAAGCCAGTTTTTCCACAAGAATTGTATGGGGGACAGTATCGAATGCTTTTTGAAAGTCCAGGTACAGAATCCACTTCGTACAGAATCCATAAGCAACACTGTCTCTTGTCTTGCGGATGCAAACAGAAGGATGATCTTGGCTAAGTGAAAAATAAAATAACTGGTTTTAACAAATAACTTTTGCTGTACCAGCAGGAATTTTCAAATAAAGGAAAAGCATCTCTGACATCAAACACCAGCTGATATGGACCTTATCTCCACATAAATAATGGTGTATCTCCTTTTGGATGAGAAAGGACTGCAGGCGCACACTACCGGTAAAGCTCTGCCAGCAGACTTATGTTCTCAGATCCACAAATACAAAATGATGGAGAATGTAATCTTCAGGTAATCAGGTATATTTTGAAGCTACCAGCAGTATCTTTATATAATCGACACTGGTAAAGACATTTATGTAAATTAACATTTAAATGGCTATTGCAGTAAGTAACTGCTGAACTAAATTTCAGAGAAATTATGGCTTTAATTTACAGCACTTGGGAGAATTTTCTTTATCCATTTTTTTCAAACCATGTATAAACATAAAAGAAGTCTTTAATAATTCTATGAGAAATGCTTTATACATCCTAAGCAATTAACTATTTCTGCAGAACATTTGTCAGCCACATTTGAAATAATCCAGTTGTTTAGTGACTAATTATCATGGAACCTGCAGTTTTTACATCTCATGAAAACTGTGACTTTAGAATACAGGAAAAAAAGGGTTAATTATGTACTACTAAGGATACTATGTCATCAGTTTTTACAGTATAATTGAGAAGACGGTACATTATTGAATAGAAAAATAAGAGCTGACAGGCAGTGAGGCTGCATAATTAGGACCCCACATCAGTGGTGATGTCAAATGTAAGGTCAAAGAGTGAATCATTTCCTCTCCCAGAAAGAGCAAGTAGGGAGTGCACTCTCACAGCGCTGTTGCTGATATGAAATAGGATTTATGTGCAATGAGGGACACCAGATTCAGGTGTTATTGCCAGGGCTATGACTTTTAATACCATCGCGAGCACCTAAGAACACTGTCAGGGAGAAATATGCCAAGTGCTTCCCAGGCAGAACCATACATGGGCAGGAAACACAAAGTTCTTTTTGAGCATCTCAGGTTAGTTCTTAGTTTCTAGAAACCCAGATCTTAATCATGTTTATTTTCATGAATAAATAACTCCTTGTTTTTAGGAGTTATTCTAAAGCACTGAAAAGTTTGGCTGACAGCTGGAGAAGGCATGGTTTTAAGTCATTCAAATCCCCTCTCTGCTTCTCTGATGCTCTATCCAAACTAAAAAAGGAGCCATAACCAGTGTGCAGTCAACAATTTCCCCCCACCCAAAATACTCAGTGAAAATCCCTCCTAGTCAGTGAATTTACTTTAGCAATTTTGGTTACAGAAACTCCTACCACAGCTGTGATGATAATGTGTACCTTCCAGATGAGAAAGATCAGAAAGAACTTCCTGAGCTGTTTTATCCTGTACCTCACTTTAAACGGAACCCAGAAAGGACTTTTGAAGGGGTCACAAGAGCTATAAAGATCAGTTTTCTACAACCATGAGCAACTACACAATAGATTTTTAGTTCAGAAAGGTCCACATGATCATCTTTCCACCTATTCCCATAGCTATCCAGAAACCCTTCCCAGAGCCTTGCAGAAAATGTAAGACCTGCAGTACAAAAGACCAAAAGTTGCAAAAATATAACTTATTTACTCTGAGTTCATCATGGTGCTGACATGACTGAACATCTAGACTGAACATCTAGATCTACTTCAAGAAATCATCTTGTATCCAGATACCTTCATCTTGTGCTCTCATGGAGGATTTCTCAAATCAGAATTAGGAGTTCTACAATGCCATGTAATGCTTTGTTCCTCTAGAACAGCGTTTGGGTTTTTTTTTTTGTTTGGGTTTGTTTTTTTTTAAACTGGGTTATCGGAGCATCTTTCATTGTGTAACAACTGACACAGCCAATATTTTTTCCAGTGCAGTTTGTTCATTTTTCCTTTCCTACACTTCTTTGGAGAAAACTGTTTGACTCTGGGTTTGTACCAGCAAAGGAAGGATCAAAGCTATGTCCCTGCCATGCCTCCCATCTCGGAAACAAAGCTGAGGTCTCAGTTCCAGTGTGTCGGACTCCATTTGGGGACAAAGAATTACCAGGCCAAGAGCAATCTATTTTACTTTATTATATATATTATGATATTCCAGCTGGGCTCCTGGCAGTCTGACAGAGTAAGCCTCAGCTGGGAAAGATTTGGGGCATCTGAGCCTTATCTCATTTATGTGTCTTTATACCTGCCAAATGTCATGGCCACATACTTGTCCCAATGGCTTTGACCTCTCCTGAAACACCACCCTTTGCCTGCTGCAACAGAGGAGGAGACTGTTTTCACATCCCTCTTGTAGCTGCTTAGGTTTGCTGATGAAGTAGTCCAGATCTGAAATTGTTTCTTTACCTCATTCAGACAGCTATGGATCTCAGCACTGTTTTCCTTCGGGAACAGCATGAAGCCATTCTAGCTTCATTTCCTAGGAACTGAGTCAACTAATTTGGGAATCTTACAAAGGCTTATCTCCCTGGCCTTCCTGAAAATCCTACGGTCTTCTCTGTGTGAACCATAAAAGATGACATAGCAGACATACAGCGCTAACATTTGAAGCTGAGTGTGCAAACCCATGATTTTTAATAGCTCCAATGGAGAAAGCTAAAGCTGTTTTAAAAGTACAGCTAAGTGGGAATGTGAGGAGGATGGGGAAAAATTAATGGTGAAGAGGAAGAACAGCAATGTCTACTTCTATTCTTCTCACTTGTGTCCTGAATCTGTGTAGTAACAGAATCAAATTAGAACTGGAGAAAAATAAATGAGGAGTGATACTGGAGCAGAGGAAGATGAATCGAGCTAGTGGAAGGCTTTTGGGATAGGACAGAAAGAGGGCTAGAGCTGAAGGAAAGGTACTAGCAAATATGAGGAGGTAGCAGAGAAGAACACCCAAAAGCCAAAGGGAAAAAAAAAAAATAAAAGGGATACAAAGACAGAGACGGGAGCAGAGGAGAGAGAACACTACAGATAAAAAAAGATCTAGGAAAGCAGGCCCAATTATAAAAAAAGCTCCTTTACTTCCCATGCTCACAATGATGAAAAACGTCCCCCTTCAAGCTACACTGACCTTCACAACCACGCATCCCACCAAACACAGAATCACTTTTCTCTGTTCTGCGATACCTGCTCACCTCTTCACAATATTACATTACTGAGATGAGCCATTAGCAAAAAGGTACTTAAAATTCATTTGTGAGCACATTAATTTCTTTCTCCTCTGTTCTGTCTCTTCATTACCTCATTGTGCTGCAGACTCTTCTGTGGCCTGTTGTTCAAACCTTTATTTGCCCGTGTTCAAAAAAAATTTTAAATACTGCACACCTATTAGTAGTTTTGGAAACAAGATGGAAGTGGAATTGTTAGCCAGGTTGATCCAAATTTAAGCTTTTAAAGCTCTCTTCTTTGACTTACTGCTGTGACATTGTAAAATTGTATTTAATTTTCTTTTTCTCCAGATCTTCAACAGCTGAGAAGCATATAGTAAAATGTAAAACCATCACAAAGTACCTTTCTTGCCAAGCATATGTAACGTAATCTGTCACTGTAATGTAATCTGTCTCTGTAATATTTCCTGTGTTCACTGATGATGTGGAAGAGAGACTTTGTTATCAGCAATAAAGTTCAGGTAAGATGCCAAACTAGAAGATGCTTCAAATAGCAGCACGGGAAATGGATTTACGTGCAGCTGGAGAGCAGAGAGTCGCTTAAAAGGATACTATATAAGGGACAGAGGGTGAGAAGGGAACAAAAGGTCCTAAAAGGGAGATTGAGACTGTTAGTCTTGATAGAAATGAAACACTGAAGGAAGCAGGAAAAGACAGAGATGTCAAGGGAAGACAAATCAGGTAGAGGATAAGGCTCATGCTTGGTGGAGTGGGACTGGCAAGTGAGGAGGAGAGGACAAAAAGAAGGAGGGAGAAGACACAGGTTGGGGAGGACAGAGCAGAAAGTGGCACACACTTCAGCTCCCCATGGTCCATGCTTCCTGAAGCACAGTCACCTCTTTGCCTGCGAGTGGACTCCAAAAAGTCCTATTCCCCTGTAAAACCCATGGGCAAAATCTCTTCTCCCACTCCATTTCTGGTCCACCAAGGTGTCAAACCACTTTTTCTAGCTACTGTTCTACTAGTTACAGTGGCAGAGGTCTATGCCAGGGATCACAAAGCTCAAATCCAAATAGCAATCCACATGTTAATATTATTAAACATACATAGCTGTGCTAAAGAAGTATAACAAAGCCCTTCAATCAAAAATAAAATTTCTACTTTGTTTTGGTGAAAAATTGGTACCTCAAAAATTCCTTTTGTCCAAGTAGAAAAAACAATAACCAAATTTCAGAAAATATGATGGCATTCTAAAAATTATGTATTTAGAAACCTCAAAACAACCTGGATTAGCTTTAATAATTTCTTTCTTTTTCTTAATTTTTGTAAAAATGTTTCATATAAGCAACGCAAAACCTGAAGCAGTAAAAGGAAAGTGAGACTTCCTGACCTAACCAAAAATGGAAAGTTTTAAGAAGAATCTTATTAAGTCATCAACTGAAATCCATACATTCCTGAAACTAACTTCTGTGGGTGGAACATTTTCTCCTAGATAACTTTTTTTTCAGAAATTCCTGTCCAGCTGCTAGTCAGCTGCAGAGCTCAGACGCAATGCCAGGCTGCTCCTTGTGTGTCCGGACTCAGATCAAAGAGGAACTGGGGCAATAGTGGCAGTTGCCACACACAAACCCTTTGTGGTTCCAGAGCAGACTGCATGCAGCAAAGACCATTTAATTTTCTTGTTTTTTTTTTTTTGCTGTGCGTGACTAGTGCAGAGAGTGCAATTTCATGCTGATGAAGTCAGAGTAGGATTTACCACTTGGGAGTAACCAAAGAGGCCGCAGCCTCCTCTCAGTCCCGATGTCTTGGCAATTGACTGCCCAGCTCCTCAGTCTCTCTTGTAGCTACAGGTGGATCTCACTGGAGACCTTTCACAGTATGACCCACCATGTAATAAAATAAACCTAAATACATTCAGTATTAAATCATCACCCTGCATCCCACTCCACTCAATCCACAGCTGTAAAAAAAACAAAACCAAAACCCAACTAATCTGGTCTCCTTCCCTCCTGCTAGGTTTGTACCTGAGAGCTGGAGTCCAACTAGTGGCATTCCTGGTTCAGGCTGACAGAGAACATCTCTCTCCTGCCGGAGGTGGAGAGCGGCCCTTCTCCCTCACCTCCCCACCTACACACAGGGCAGACACTCTCCAAAAAATGAGGAGCCACAGCAAAACCAAGGGAGGCAAGGAGACATTGTTCCACCATCACCTTCTAGAGCTTGGTGACAATTTCTAACAGTTTCCTTTACGTCCTCTGTCTGTTAGAGTAGTAGTAAAAAACAAATAGAAAGAAAAAAGGTACAATGGCTTAATGGTAGAGGGCTAAGTATCTCAGCCAAAAAGAAACAGAAAGTCTCCCAGGAAGGATCAAAAGCAGGGGGAGGAAAAGGATGCTGAGTAAAAAAACTGAGAATAATAAATTCCTCCTTGAAGAAGAAGGACACTAGAGTAAAATACCAGTTTGTTCTTTTTAAAAAAAGGAGAACAATGTACCATAGATAGAAAAATGTGGAAAATAATTATTATAGGGAACTGCAATATGAGGAATAGAAAGCAAGGAGGTGATATAAAAGAGTAGAAAACAAAGGCTAGATATGTATAATAAAATTTATTGTTCAATGTAAATTCTAAGTAAAATCTCAATTCTACAGAAAGTGTGTTTCCCTCCCTCTATGCATTTACACCGTTTGTGCAGGCAGGGCAATTGGAGTAGTTTACAGACCTTGAAAGGATTTACACACTAATTGGGTGAGAAAGAGGAGTGAAATAGGAGTAAAATCTTCTTTTTGTAGAAAGAAGATTGAAGATTCTTAAGGGAAACTGAGAAATCCCTGCTTCTTAAGATAGCTAAAATAATTTAAAAAAAAAAGAAAAAGAAAAAAAGAGGACAAAGCACTGTGTAGAGAACACATTGTCAAAGACTAAGACAGACTGAGGACATAAATAGCTTCTGGTAATGGACTTCACTCCCTGTGTAATTTTTACGATTCCATACTCCTGCAATTTTGGATGCACAGTCTATGTTAAGAAAAAGAAAAAAAAGAAAAGCATTTGCATGTAGGAATACCATTTGCATGTTAAAATTGGGTAGGAAGGAACCTATTTCATCTGCATGCACTTATCTACATGTAGATGGGGGCTTTTCTGCTGTTAATACTAGTTCATAAAGACCTGACAGCTTAAATGTGGAGCACAAGTTGATGGTCATTTACAAACTAAATGACTTGGACATTTTCATTGTAATCTTTGAAATTTCATCTTGTTTTTTTCCATAACTCTGAGGCCAAGAATGACACTGCTTTCAGACAACCAAAGATGGCAGAAGGACACATCAGAGAATAGTTTAAACCACATGGAAACCAAGGGCACTCAGAAGAAAGGCAAAGAGAACACTGGGATTTGCTTGGCCACAGATTGCTGCTTTAAACCTCACAGAAAAATAACTGAAGAAAACAGATCATTACCAATAGGTGAAAACCACAATTACTTCCATTTCTTCTGGCAATAGTGCAACTTCAGAGGTCACAGGAGAAAATAAACAAATAACAACAACAATAACAACAACAACAACAACAACAACAACAACAACAACAATAATAATAATAATAATAATAATAATAATAATAATAATAATTCTGTTAGAAATTATATTGGAAATTCTTTAGCTTTACTGTAGAGCTCAGTGCAGACTAACAGAAAGAATCAATAATAAAGAGGAGGCTGCAAACGCATTCTGCTCCGCAAGGAATTAGCAGCACCACAGTGTAATTTGTGGCTGCCACAACAGCAATTGTTTCAGAGATCTGATTCTTACCTCTTATTCAGAGAACAGAGATGAACTGGATCCAAGGGAAATAAGATTCTCTCTTAAACTAAGAGTTTCAAAAGTAATAAATTACAATTTCAGACAAAATAACATCTTTATTGTATATTTTGAGGACTTGTGCTTGTAGTATTTCTTCCAGTCTAGCTTGTGTTGGCTGCATGTTATTTAATGCAGAGGTGGTTTAAAGCTTTTTCTGTCATCAGCTACAGATGCACATGTATTCTCCTCTAGGCAATTTCACACATGCAGAACACATTTGTACGATCACATGGATAACTCAGCAAACAGCCGATGTTTGTAGAGGTTCTGGCACAAAAAGTAGGTATGGTCTAGTAAAAACCTACTCTCTGGGACACACCAGAGGTAGAAGGTATCAGGGAAAAAAAAGAGAATCACAATAATAAATGGTGTGAACCAACTGAATTTTTAGTAACAGGTGAAATCCAATAGTCCAAAAGTCTTTAATTTAAGGAATGTCAAAATAGGCATACTAGAAAATGATCATTTGGAAATAATTGAGTTTAAGCAGGAATGGAAGCGCTAGTATATTTTGGAACAACTCAGAAATGCCAATGCAAAAAGGAGAAGGCAGCTGTGATCCACCAGAGGTATCCCCCAAAGAAATAGGAAGGCTGTGGCACAAAGCACAGGTGGGACCCTCCCCCCCCCCCCCCNAGATGCAAAGAAGATTTACAGGGCTACTCAGGGGAATCTGGAAGTACTGAGTGAGAGGAGACCAGAGGACTGGCATTTTTAGGCCAAGCAAAACGAAGGCTAAAAGTTTTATGCACTGATCATGGAAAAGGGGGAGGGGAGGAGAGAAAAATGCTGGTGTCAGAGCCAGTGGGAGGGGATGTATCAGTGGGAACCCACCCCCATCACTGACACCACCCAGTTTGGTGTGACCCTTTTATTAGCATTAGTTAGGATCAGAAAATCTAGGATCTAGAGGAGACGCGCAGGGAGCTCCCTGGAATACATTCAGGCTGTGGGTGCTCAGTGCCTCTGAAAATCAGACCACTTCCTTGGTGCCTTCCCCAAACAGACCAACTATACGAAGTTAACCTTAACTCTCACTGTGAATAAAATGAGGCTATTGCTACCTAACACATCTTTGAAGATCTGTAAATTCTACACATCCCAGGTTGCACGGATTATCAAATCCGCGAAAGGAAGCAGATTATTATTTTTTATTTCTATTTATTTAATTTTGCATTTAAACATGATTTGAATGATTTACATATTTTTAATACAAAAAATTTAAAGTCCTGAATATGTGAATCTACTGAAGGCAATGGGGTCCAAAGCAAATACACAGAAATCTCCATGTTCTTCATTGTGGAAGAAAGACTCATGACATTTCAAATAAAGTTAAAATATAGCACTCAGAAGACTTATGGGATATGCAACTGCAGCTTCCCCTGAATGCAGAAACAAGGAGAGACGGAGACAAGTTATCTAAAGGTAAAGCACCTAGTATTTTAATTTGAAATGTCAAAGTGATATGATTTAGAAGGAAGAACTAGGAGAGGATCCATAAAACAGAAAGTATTATTGTTTTGTCCTTTCATGACACTACTTTTCTCGTTCCATTAAAGTACTCAGAAACTTAAGACTTGGTCTCTGAGTTCCATCCAATAAATACGTGATACTGTCATGGATTCATCTTCGATCTGTGTTTAGGTTAGAAGGGCAGTATTCATTTCTGAGTGAAAATCTCTTGAGGACAGAACATTTGTGAAATCATCTGTCTGACATGCTTAGCCTGTACAGGAACAAAAAGTACCTCTTAAATTACTTCCAAATCTATAAAGGTTTTCCCCTACACTCTGCTTTATTAGCTTGAAAAAGGGAGGGGAAAGCAGCTCTAACTTTCTACAGTACAGCTGTTAGTAAACGTAATGCACTGGCGCAATAGTTAAATACCCAGCTCAGCAGGATTTAAGACAGCTCCATCCATCACAGCACAGCTCCTTCCATACAGCTGTGCCAACCAAATGGATGCAAAATAATGATTGCTCTAAGCATTCAAAAGAAAAAAGACAGTGAAAGTATAATATGAAATCTCTGGACACTCTAGCATTTCTTGGAAATCTTTCTCTTTCACTCTGCTTCAAGTTAATTTATTTGCTATGCTTGCAATCTTTATTTCTGTAGCAGAGACATTAGGGTGAAGATTGCATTGCAGGTCTTACTAAGATTTTCTCATCTGAACTGAGATTAGACTAAAGAAAACAGGGTTAACCAGGACTGACAACAAACTAAACGAATACAAGCAGCCAGATCTCAGTCTCTGGTCCAACAGCAGCATGCAGAGGGTCGCATGCATAATGCAGAGTGTGGTTTTTTTATTCAGAAGATGAACTAGACAAAAAACCCAACAAACAAGTCAAGCCAACGCCAATCATTTTTCTATAGTTTCCTCACTTAACGGAAAGTTAAAAATGTTACTTAAAGCCAGAGAGACCCACAGAACATGCTCTTCTATTAAGTCTATTACATCTCAGAAATAGCTGGGTGGAACATTCTCACTATGTCCTGTTAAGGATCCATTTTACAGAAAACATTCAGAAGTTGTAACAAACGGGTTACACACCCTTGTGAAGGATCTGGAGATCTATTTAGAAGCACAGGAAAGCAACTTGTAAAGCTGTGATCTGAGATCACCTATGGCCTCTGGGTTCATACGCTATACTAAAAGGTAATTGAATAAACTAGTTCTGCATGCTTTAAAGTGATTTTATTTAAAAGCCTAAGCAATCCAATATACATGGTAACATGTATATAATAAGCACATTTACTTTAATATAACTGTTCATTAAAATGAAGCAACATCATGATCAATCTGAAGGTGGGGCTCAGACTATGTCAATGCATCGTCTGCTTTTATTAATAGATTAACACAGCTCACAAACAAGTAAAACCAGTGAGCACAGTGGAAGGCTAACATATGCAGGATCTATCTTGTGCAAAGATTAAAGGTAGGAACTACCGCACTTTGACTCTTGGTGGATGGTACTTGGGGAAGGATAACCACAGCAGCATTCACTCATTTTCAGCATTATGCTGCCCTTATAGCAATATTTTCTGTTCTTGAACTAGCTAGTTTACCGCTGATGAGCTAACTGCTGCTGGGAATGACAAAGAATTCAAGATCAATGAAAATCCCCAGAGAGTCAACACCATATCTTGGTTCAGTTTAAGGATATAAAGCTACTGCTATCAGAAATCACTGGCTGTTTTTTAACAAAAGATTCTACTGTTTAATCCAATGATGGATGGATTTGGTGTGCAAGCATATGTATTCACAAGCAAGTAATAAATGATATTAAAGTATCATTTCACTAAAACATAGGTAAAAATAAATAATTTGCACTTTTTTTGCTGGTTGTTTCTTGAATAACCTGATTCATGGGTACTATTTCTCCAAACAGGTGGGACAGGCTTGAAGCCTTTCTTAAGGCTGCAGATTGCTCAGCTTAATCCCACCAATTATTCACAGTTTTCACCTCTTTTTCTTCCAGACAGCCCGTTCAGAGGGCTTATAACTTTGGATCTTGACATAGACATGCAGAATGAGAACTGTATGCCTCCAGCATGCTCTTTGCTTTTGCTTTGCTCATTCAGCAAATACTTTCTAGAGTTTAAAGCTCAGCTAGATCAACTTGAGAGTTTTGGAAAGGCAATGCTGAATTGTTCTTTTTATAGTGGACAATCCTTAGGCTTGTTCCTGTACAATACCTAAAGACCACAAGTCCATTCCAGGACTATTTACTCTGAATGGTTAAGTATATGCAGAAACACTCTGCCACACTTCTCTGGAATAATCACGGAGAGAAGTAACACAACAAAATGGTCTTGTTTTCACAAGGTCATCTCAGATACTCTTTCAGAGGTATGCAAAGCAGACTTTTGGAGGAAAGTTTTGCTTCCAAAGCTGAGAAGCAGTAGTCGTAGCAGAGCCAGAACTGATACAGGGATGAGAAGGACCAGAGACATTAGAGGCCCATTGGCTGCACCTTGTGCAGGAAAGATCATGCAGTTGTGACTTCTCCTTCTTCCCCCTCTCGTTTCCCACCCCATCTCCCAACACCAACAGTATGGTTCAGTCAACCCTTGATACTGGAAATGCACTTGAGAAAAATAATTTCTGTATCAAATAATTAACACACCCTGAACACAATTCTCTTCCTTGCAAGTACTTGAGTCTTCTCCATACTGCTTAAAATATCGTGATCTTTTTCCTCAAAAAAAACCCTGGAAGTTGAGCAGAACACCCATGATTTTCCCTAACGGCTTTTTACCTAAGAGAACTTAAAATTTTATTAGACTAAATTATTTTACAACTTATTTACTTAACAGTATTTGTGTATGAACCATTTAACTGGAAACTTCCCAAAAGAATTCAAATCAAAATAATCCAAACATCAGGTCTGGAAATGATCATCACAAATAGCTTTTAAAAAAAAGAAATCTCCACTTTTATTTACAATATCTGTGAGCAGCAGACAAAGTGCTGAAATGTAATAAATTCAGCTTTAGTGGGACTAATCAGTTGCTTTCCCTGGCCGGATGAGAATGATCAACACCTTGGAAGCAATTATCATTAACACATTTCCACGCTGTCACATAACTGGTATTTTCAGTCATTTAAAGAGCCTTAGCCAAATGTTAACTTATGCATTAGGCCCTTGCTGCCTTGAACTGACATTTCCCAATCACACCCTATGGACAGACAGGAGTTTTTGCACGCAGTGTAATCACTCAGTGAAAGCACACAGGCTTTTGCTCAAGTGCATCTAAGCATAAAAACTTTCACTTATTCAACCAGAAAGATTCTACCTCTACGAGATCAAACGTACAGTTAAATCTTGATCAGAAAGTACTAAGCATCGAGTAAATTGTGTGTGATGGCTTTGGGAGGGCACTGTTCCTCATTTTGTCCAGCAGACCATACCACAATATCCCCTTCATATAGGGAAGCTGTTCATGACTGCAAGGAAAGAAATCTGTGCTGTAATGAGTCATTAAGTCAAATTAACCCAATCGCCCACCTGTTAAGTGAACAAAATGAAGGAAAACCTCATTCTCAGCAAGTTGCTTTGCACACAATCGGCAGGGAATGGCTGCATCATGCCAACAGTTCCTTAATCTCATCAGTTAACTTCCAGTTCTTTTATAGCCAAGTAATGTACTTTGCTCCTAACATTCTGCACATTTATTACAGCCAAATACAAATTGTTTCTCAAAATTAACTATAATAGAAAAATTGTACTTCCTTTGAATGCTTTTGTCTGTTTTCATGGAAAGTGAGAAGTGTTTCTTTGTAAAATAAATAAATAAATAAATATCCCCAAGCAGAAATATTTAATATTGAAGATGTCACTTTGCCACTTGCTGCTTTTAACTTGCTTGTGTTATGCCCTTACCCCATCTGGGCTTGGACTTGTATCTAAAACTACATTTTTTCTTATTTACCTCCTCTTCACAACCAGTGACATGATGGCACTGGGAACTCCCAACCTCTGAACCTCTGTTGGTTCAGAGTGGGTACTGATCTGCTTTTCTTCCTTACCAACACAGCATTGTGAAAACAAAAGAACTATCCTAGGGCATTTTTTTCCCTGGAAGACTGGTTAGCAACTGAACTTCAAGGGAAATTGCAACAGGCCCCTTATTAGAAAATAAACTACCACCTATGAATCTTACTCCTACTTCCTTTTTACAAATTGAAGCGTCACACTTCTAAGCCCTGCAACAGCATTTTTGTTAATGTGCTCTGACACTGGATACTTTTATTATTCATACAAACATGGTATCTTTCTTGCTTTGGTAATTTATTGTATCAATAGTACCCAGTTTTCCTATCAGGGGCAAAACTGAGGTCTTGCTTAAGAGACGGGTAGGCAGGAGAAAAATCATCATATATTGGCTGATACAGGAAACGTTACAAGCCATTTTCCTATTATTAATTATAGTAAATGAAATCAAATTAAATCTGGATTCACACAAATAAATGAACCTCCTTGTTTTATTAAGGTAAAGTAGACAATCCTTTCAAAATACAAACTGGAAAAGTAAAAAGAAATCAGGAATGATTGCAGCTGATTTGACTTCCATTGCATCTGGCAGGTAAAGAATTGTGGATAGAACATCTGAAAAGCTGTGGAAGATATGTATTTATTGCATTTATTACAGTAAAGAATGAAGAGAAAGGCTTTAGGTTGGAAAATAATTTAGAAGCACTAAAGAACACACCAGAATATCAAATTGTTTCTTGTAAGATGAAATGTTTCTTGTGATCCTATTATTAAGCCTTGGTTTTGGTTCTGTGGGCATATGTACATATATCAATGAGGAGATTAAAAAAGAAGCAGCAAGAAAATTGGTAATTAAAAATTATGCGCTAAGGTTTCTATTTAAGATTACCTTTTTCTGCATCCAGATCGGTGTATTTTGTAACTGTTATTAATGCAGTAAATTATGAATTTAAAATGTGGGATAACACAAATATTCTATAATTTATATGGACATAATGGAAAAACTATCCAGCAAACATTCAGCCAACAGAAAGTGAAGAAATGTGTGAGCAATAAACGTTTTATTGCTCCTTTTGCTGAATAAACAGGAAACTTTCAGTCTAGCTTTCAGAAAGGATAAAACCATCGATAAAATAGGAAAAGAGACTTAAGTGTGAAAAATAATTAATGCAACAATCTACTTGTTTCAGGGATACACCAGGCTCTTTAAAAATTTTATACATTTTCAATATTTAAAATTTTTGCACATACCTCATGTATCCTTAGGATGTGTGTGAAATTTACAGTGGCTTTTGTGATCAATGCTGTAGAAGTACAAACTCTACTGACAAAGAAGCAAGGTTCTTCGCCTAAGGTGAACTGCAGTTGCACAGCACAGTAGCACAAAAAAGGACAGACTGAAGAATAACACAGAATCATCATCCTTAATGGCCTGACAGTCATCAGCAAAAAAAAACCCAAACATCTGAACAACACCAACACTAGCCCACAAAAAGAGACAAAGAATAAAAGCATCTGCTTTCAAAGTAGCACGACAGTAGCATTTGATGCAATCAGGGCCATCACCGGTAGCTCTGACCCTGACCTTGAGGAGGAGGAACACGTGGGGCCAGTGCTACCAGGGGCTGCAAAAACCACTTGCTTCAAGCAATGTTGTAATTACTGTATGGTAAGAATTCTGTCTTTTACCCTCGAGCTAACCTAGGAATCAGGAGTGTAAGTTAGCCTTTCACTCTCTGAGATGAGTTTAGGGCTTGATCCAGAGACGTGACCTGGTGTTACAGACCAGTATCGTGTACATTCATGCTCATCTCCAAGAGATCTCTTTGATGTTCGCTACTGACAAACACCAAGTATATTTGTCCTCTGTTGAAGAGGCTGTAAGGGTGTTTGGGAACAACCTTTAAATGACTCATATCACTCAGACTGAATCCCTACAGGCAATATTTTCTCTACATCAAACCTTTTTCTGCAAGAGTCAAAAGGCTCATCTACTATCGCACACAGTTATCTAAGATAACACAGGCTGATTTCTAAAATTAAAAACACTTAAGAATTCGTCTATATAAAAACAAACCACCTTTCTCTTAGTTTTCTTAATGATCAAAGAAAGCTCCTGAAGTGTTACTGCTTTTTAGCAAAACACTGAAGCGAGGGACTTCCTGAGACAAAAATGTTCTTTGAAGAACGTGATTCCTTTATAGCATCACCCACTAGGGACGGGATCTGCACCTACCTGGTTGAAACACCAGGATACTTGGGAGCTCCTTTTGAATCTCAAGCAGACAGCGCTCTTGAACGTCCAGAAACAGAACTTGGGGAGTGGACTTCACACAATACAGTTAAATGGAGAACAGAAACAAAAAAACTTGCACATGTGACAGTCAGGCTTGATTGGTACTGGCAAAAGAAATAATATGAATTACAGAACGGCCATCAGAGAGTAAACACATTAGTTTCTTCACCGGATATCTCAGGTTGCTTTGAATCTACCTCCTCTTCACTCTTTGCCCCTGACCAAGATCTCTCATGATATTTTAAACCCTTCACAGCTATATGTGATGTAGACTTCAAAATAGTTAAACTGAAGATCAGCTTAAAAGTTTAAACTCAGGAGAAAAACTGAAAACTCTCTAATGTGAAAGAGTAAAAGTGGAATATGAACTCAACCAAACAGGAAATCAGGTGCCTCCACAAAAAGAACATTTGCAGGACTTTATCTTTCCCAGTTTTCCCTAAATGTATTTTCCTCTCCCTCACACACTCACCTGTCTTTCTACCTCTACTCACTAAAAGCTATGAGCAAGCAAAGTATCTCTATTACCCAAGTCATTCCTCTTCAGCCAGACTGGGAAATGAAAGAGAAAAGGGTCTCTCCACTCATTACTCATGAAATACCATGAGCTGCTCAGGTACTATCTGTTTTCTGTACCACATAAGAATCTAAACAGATAGGATGGGGGGGTTGGACTAGATGATCTCCAGAGGTCCCTTCCAACCCTGACCATTCTGTGATTCAAACTACTTACATCATCATAACATGTAACACACAGAGAATTATACTTTACAGAATTCATATTACTGTAGGTGAGGTTGCTAATCAGCATATAATACAGGCTTATAAAATTATAACATTTCAGTTGATAATTAGGATAGAAGCTGGCAGCTAGGACCCTGTATGGGGCTGAGTCATGCTGAATAATGCTGGATAACGCGTAATGCTGGCAGGCAAAGGACGCAAGGGGCCAGCAGCTCAGATGCGGCTGGGCTTGCGAATAGCCATGTCTATGCCACCTCCTTCAAAAGGTCACTTGCAAGCTGGAAATACACCAAACACAGCAAGGGTGTGCTGGTGATATTCGGTGGCAGAAGACATGTATATGTACACGTATATCTGTGCACCTGAAGCCTATAACTATGTTTTGAAGTTAGGTTGTAACACCATGGAATATACAATGTAGAGCGAAGCTTTGATTAGTAAATGTTGGATTTCTGGCTCTGGACAGCTAGAAATTTCTTTGTGCTCCTGCTTCCTGAGCTATAATATAAACTGGGTTTTTGCTCCACACCTTGCTATATTGCCTGACAATCCTCCTGCTGCACTTGATGAGGTTAAGGAACCCAGCAGGAGGGACAGCCATGACATGAAAAGAAAAAAACCTGTTGAAACGGAGGTCCCCAGACTAAGCTCCACATATGTCTACATGACAGGTACACCACAGGAAAGCAAAACACAGACCCTGTGTGATAAGCAAACGTCTCATCTATGTCTATATATATATGCGTTACTGGGTAGTGCTGCTTCCGCTTTCTCAGTGGTCAAGAGCAAATTAGGAAATCCTTGTGTAAAACATGCCTGAGCAGGAAATAAACCATAGGGCTCCAGCTGAAACAAATACAGGTCACAGAAATTTTCTGCTCTGCTCTGAAGATTTCCTATGATGTCCTTTCACTCCCAGTTCACAATCACCTGAGCTGCAGGATGGATGGTATGAAAGAAGCTTTTAGAAGGGAAGCCAAACATCTGCTTGGGTTGGAGAAAAATTGTTGAAAATACCTTCAACATGGAAGATCAGAAATTGCATCTCTGGCATGATTCATTCCATTAAAAATGCAGACTCAACTTCCAGAATCACCATGAAAATAGCAATGCAACAATATTTCATACAACCTTCTGAAAAACATAGCTGTCTGCTCATATCATTAAAAGCATTGAAAATCACTGTGGATTGTATATACAAATTACTGAAAAAGGAGACAATTTTTAAATTTTCATTTTATTACCGGTTTTCTCCTATGAATAATTTTGACTTTCTGGAACAATCTTTAAAAGAAGAGTGGAACCTCTTTTATCATGCAAATGTGAATGCAAAAATGTGAACAAAAATTAAACTACAGGTTACACAAAGAAGAAAGAGACATATCAAAGTTGCTCTGAAAAGCTCGTTTCTCCCTAGGGAAATTAAACTTGCAAATGTATTCCCTTTCTTTTCAAACATTTTTCCTTTTTTTTCCCCCGCTTTTTTTTTCCCCTTTTGCAGGTGCTGGTGGGAAATCAGGGAAGGTATTCAAATGTAGATTAATTTAAAAATATACATCGGATTGGATACTGTATTTGCTGTGAGCTTTTACTGACTGCAGTTCAAAGGCTCAATTAAGACAGTAAGAAGAGACTAAGATGAGGCTCTTCTAATAGAGGCCTTTTCTTTCCGTGGAGAGCAAAGATTGTTAATTTAGAAGAAAGGTCTTGTACAGCCAATTCCATCTGTGTAGCTGAGCCACAGAAATCTTTATTTTCAAACACTTCCATAAATGATGAATAAACAAACACACAGAGAAATAATCACCAACATGCTGCGGACACACATCCGACATCCAATATTTAAATCTATATATTCTGCAAACCTGACACTCATTAAAATTCTGGCACCAAGTGATTACAAACATTGGCGACTATCCAAAAGGATTATTTATTTTCTTCATTGAGAATATCTGGTACTCAGAACAGCAGAGAGAACGAGGCAGGATACCACTCACTGTATTAAAAAAACCCCGCAACCCTGAAGCAAGTGAGAACATGTGAAACAATACAGAAAAAGTAGATTGTTCCTTTTCATATACTTTTGCTGTGGTCACTGCCTGCATTTCCCCCATCTTGCCGAAGTCTGCGCTGGGACTGTCAGGTGTGTGTGCAAGCTCTTTAGATTTTCCACAGTATCTGGACGCAACAGCACTTCGCTGGAGCACTGGCAGAGCCTCAGCTGGAAGAGCAACCCTCAGACAAATTGGGTGACCACATCTGCAAGTCCTCTCTCCCAAAGCATCCTAAGTCTTCCAGTATCTATTCTGGTGAGTCACTGAGTACAACATCTACACCGGTGCCCTCAGCATCCTATCAGAGTTTGGGTTAATGCCTTTACTAGGCAGTGGATTTGCTCAAAGTACTGCCATCGCCATAGCAGAGCAGAGAATGGCAGGGACCAGTCAGGATATTGAAAGCCACAGCATTTCCAACGTAAAAAACCCCAAAGATAAAGACAATTTCTTTTAAAACACGGAACGAGCACAACAGCATTCGCCATTCAACAGCAACCACTTGTCCTTTCTCCAGTGCCTTTCAGCAACCACCTCCACCTAAGAAATCCACCCAAACCAGAAGCCTCTGGAACCCACCACATCAGGCGGTAGCTGGGTGCCTGACCTTCCTTTCCAGAAGTCTCAACTTCAAACATGAATAAAACACCCTGGGAGCGGACATTTGAACTCTCCTCATTTGCTGTTGTAGAGCAGAGCTGGATGGTGCAGGAGCCCCGAGCGTGGTGGTGCCCAGCATACTGCCCTGCACCTTATAGCAGGGGGCACACTGCCTTTGCAGCAAAGCTTTTCCAGCCAGGTCCACCGCTTAGTGATCTTCTGCTCTGTTCCACAGCTAACGCAGCCCTGAGTACCCTTTCACCATCTCACTACGCCAACCAACTTTATGGAAATATCCATTCACTTCCCGAGCCTCCCCCGTGCTGACAAAAAACATAAGACAAGCTAATGTAATTGAAAGTCAGGTCTTCAGAGACTGTATGCTGTATCTCCAGTATTAAATATATTGAATTTATTTCTTTTAATTATATTTATATTATTAGCTCTTACATTAGAAGCTGCTTAAACTGATTTATTCTGAGAAAGGAATTATGAGAATGATGTATTTATAATTTTACTTCTGTTTTCATCAACATTTATTACTCTGATGTGTTTTGTTTGTTATTGTTCTTAAAACATTTGTTTTTATGATGTTTTTCCTGCAGCAAGTTGCTTTTCTATTAGTGTCACTGTTTGTTTATGCAGTAACGAGATTTGCTCAATGTGCTATTTGCCTGGGCACTAGGATAGATTAATTAAGGAGAAATGTCATTGCTCTCCATTCAGGCACAGTTGTTATGCTGCAGTTTTATTTTATACTGAATCATATCTGACTATGATATTTTTCAACCAATTTAGATTCTCCTCCGTTTTGCAGCAGATTTAAATCAAAAATAACTGGAGGAACATTGAAAAAAAAAAATACATCACTTGGATAAACAATTTTAAACGTTTGTTCGTATCATCACCATTACCACTAGCAAGACTGCCACTCTTTCTTCCCCAAAGTCCATTGATTATCACCTATAAGTGTAGCAAAAAAATGTCATGGAGGTTATATGTATAAAGCCATACTTTATGCAACATAGAAAAACACGAGCAGAAATGTGAGTGCCACATGTCTTAAATGCTGGGGTTTGAGTGGCCATCTGCAGTTCCTGCCTGATCTGTTTTTCTGTAGCTGTCATCACTGCGGCTTCAGTATCTGGGCTTCTGTCAACAGGACCTGCAATATAGCTTCTCTGTACAATGTGAGGTACAGGGGTTAGGGTAGATAATTTCCTTTTTTTCTTCTTCGTCTGTTCACAAACTTCCTGATGTATCTTATACACCTCTATACAGGTAAATGTATATAAGTTTTGATATCTAGATAGACGCACATTGATATCTATCAATATATACATACATACAAGTGTGTATACAGGACCCAAAATGCAGTGCTATTATGCCTGTAACCCAGGTGCTATGGTATTGATGTAAAAAAAATTTCGAGCATTGCAGAAAACAGGAATATTTGCTGAAAATGTAAATACTTTAGTGGCTGTTACATGCAAAACGTTTTGCATAGAGGTTTATACTGTATATCTGAAAGACGAAGCCAGGGTTGAGAATGCAAACATAGAATTAAACTCACTGTCTCCTTTCTGTCTTTAAAGGTTTTATCAGTTATTTTTTTTTGTTTGTTTGTTACATCATTTATGGACTTCTGGCTTTCATGTAGAATACTCTGATTTACACCTGAATCCTTATCACTTACCACTGCTTTTACTTCAACCGTTACATTTACATTTTAATGCTACAATTACTTATTCCAGATAAAAAAGACCCTAGAATCCTAGATGCTTCATAGAAAAAAACATCAACTAGCAACAAACAAAACCGATAGGTTTTATACCTTGCTTTTGGGCTTCAAAATAAAAAAAATGTATTACTGATCTTGTTAGGGAATGGAGCTAGTGCAACCATCTCTACGGTGATGAATAGTTTGTGTTTTAATAGGTAATTACC
Source organism: Ibidorhyncha struthersii (assembly GCA_013398815.1). NCBI lineage: Eukaryota > Metazoa > Chordata > Aves > Charadriiformes > Charadriidae > Ibidorhyncha > Ibidorhyncha struthersii. Next base: position 687,962 of record VZSZ01012221.1, read on the forward strand.
TAAAAATTATTCGGTGTCTGTGAACAGTAAAACTGTTCTAGAATGGAGATACTTAGAGCTACTCTAATACATTGGTTTAATACACTTCAGCAGCACTCTTGGAGCCTGTTTTCAACTAGGGAGGAAAGATTCGGTAATTTTTAATTGGTCAAACCTAGTTTTAATGTAAACCGGCTGTGCTCAGCTGTACTTCATGACTCTGTGGCCTCTTACTATGGTGGAACAATAGCATGTGATAATTACCACTTCTGCCAGAGCAGAAGGACTGAAACAATATACTTGATAAAATTCAATGACCTCGAGGCTACGCTGCCTGTGCTCTCATATATAAAACTGTAAATGCCAGGAGGAATAAGAGCTCATCTTGAAAAAGAAAATGACTGCTGCCAACAACGTGCCTCAGCAAGAGGTATAGCTCAACTGGCAAAGCTCAGAAGACACTTGTGAAGGTAGACAAGGAAAAGCACTGTTAGGCATCCTCAAAGAAATCATCATAAGTGAATGCTGTTTGTCCTGATCTAGAGTGGAAATATTTACTCACGGCTTCAATGGCAACTATAATCTTCATAGTACACATATGCCATTTGGTGGTAGATCCTCAGCTTAAGAACTGCACAAGCACGTTGCCCAGGAAACCCTCTAGCGTACTTCATGAGCGAGGACATAAAAACAAAGAAAACCAAGTCCCACAGGGAGGACAACAGATGATGCTTGCTGCAGTACATTACTGGTCTTACTGATTATTGGCCCACAAAAGTTAGCAACCACTACTTTAACATAGATGCTCCTCAGGCGAAATACTTTGTCATCTTATTTGCTTGCCGTGTATTGAAGACATTTTATTGCTGAGGTCACCATTCACCAAAGCATTCAAGAATATGCTGGATTTAATGGTGAGCAACTCAGAAGTCATGTAGGCATTTAAGTGTTTGGCTCAAAGATGGTCTATATTGTGAGAAATAATAAAATATTTGCTCTTATACTTATTTTCTAGCTTACAGCATATCAAACTTTATGTTTATATTGCCATTAACACAGCAGTCAGAGTTAGCAAGGTACTAGGCGATGAGTTTCAGCTGAGATGACCCAAGACCTTAAATACCTAGATTTTTTTTTTTTACTCTCTTCTTAATTTCTCATTAGAATAGATGTATACAGTAGAAATTTACACAGACATGCTAGTGATCCATATAAAACTCACTACAAAACCTGTTTTAGGCAGGGTGAAAACAGCATTGGCATTTGGTTTGGATTGAATGTCTTTTTTTGTTTCTTTAAATGGGCTCTAACGCTCACTGAATGAACTGTTTAGCAAACAGAAGAATTTAAAACAGATCTTCTTGAAGAAATACACATTAACATATAAAAATAGAATAATGGACATGTCGATACCTTATTTCAGCTAGGAAGAATAAGTTACAGTACAAGCATAATCCAGCTGTGAGCATCTGCTGGAGGTGTGTGGTACACTCTTTGGCAACATTCATCAATACAGACACCAAAGCCAATTACAACCACAAGAAAGTTTGGCAACTTCCCTACAAGGATTTTGAGCCTTGTCATTGTAAGCAGCCCAGCTGCTTTTCCTTCTCAGTTTTCCACTGAAACTAGGAATGAAGTTGACTTGAACTGATACAATTTGTGATAAGAAAAGCTACGCAGTCCATTACTGCAGTTTAGAGAATGTAGAGTAATTTATTAAACTCTGGCAGGTGGATCACTTGTCTGAGCCATTGCAACCTTCAACACCATTAGGTACAAAAGATCTCATTTACAAGGTCTGGTTACTTACTGGCCAGTCCCAGTAACCTGTCTTCAAAAGTGGTCAGCATTTGCTAGTTTAGAGAAGAAAAGATACACAAATACACTTGCCTCATTTTTGACAGGGTCCAAGGGATGAAATTCTCCCTTAGTCCTGGAGCTTAAATATAGATGCTTGTGCACTGTTATTTCAGTTCACAAAGACTGCAAATATACAGATAGATGGTCTTCAAACCATTTTTAAAAAAGCCTTTCCAGCTTGATTTGCAACTTGTGTTAAACAAAAAAAAACCCAAAGAAAACAAAAAAAAAAAAGAAAAAAAGGAAAAGATAAATGTTTCCTGAAACAAGAGATCCCCAAAGCAGTAGCAGTGTCTCACTTCAGAGGCCCCTTGTTTGGTTCCAGAGAATGAAGGTGCAAGTACCATAACAAATTGAGAAAAGCAAAGCATAACGGTGGAATCCACATCCCCAAGTGAATTATGAGAGAGGGGGTGACTGAACACAGCCACATAGATCTGCACGAGCTGTGGCTTTCATTTATGCAACCAGCTGCCTCACCAGGAGAGCACCCAACCTACATCAGACGAATTGATGCATTTTACAGCTATCAGTACCACTAAAAAACAAAGTGGTCAGACAATATTTAAGGAATAAGGTGGTATTAACATAAGCACAAGACCTGCAGATGGTGTGAAATCTGTTTTAGAAGCATAACAAGGCAGAATTGCTGCCAGGCTACCCATTTTATTTCAAATGGTGGAAGAGGCAAAGCAGACAATGAGTCTTTTCTTGGATGATTGCTTTAAGAAGCAAATGGTCCTCTGGGGATGCTTGCTTTGTTTCTTTTTTTATTTTAAGTGAAAATACAGCAAGAAGAATCCTCCTGATTTCCGCAAGATGTTCACAGACCAACAAAAACCATCCATTTCTTGGACTTAAAAGCCCCCACGTTATTAGGGCATCCACTGTTTCTCATAACTGCACCTTGGTAGTGAGCAGCTACGGGACCTGCTGTCCTCGGTTGGTCAAAAAGAGATACAGTTATAGGAATAGCCCATTTATAGCGGATAGTCAGTTATTCTCTTTCCTATTTGGATTTACTAGAGAATATGCCTGCAAGGCTAAAGATATGTAAAGTAACACAGAGAAAACAAGCATCTGAACAACTACATATTACTAAAAAGTACTACGTATTACACAAACATTACTTTACCTACCCTTATGGCCTATAAAAACAGTAGTTTTTTTCCCTTTGAGATCATAATGGTAATGAACACATCTTTCACTCATTTCCTTGCTTTTAAGGAACTCTCAAAAGAAGTGCCTAAAAGTGTGACATTATTTTCTTTTCTAATTCCTTCAGCTATTGAGTTCCACATGGTTCAAATTATCTTCCATACACTGGGAACCCCTGAGGAGGCAACAATGCATCCTCATTTTACCTAAAATGACCAAATCTGCATCTTCTTTAAATAACAGTACTTTCTAGCATTCAAAATCACCATGCATAAAAAGAGGTGCTAATTGTAGGAAAGACTAACATAACCAGGAAAGAGAAGGAGTACTTCAGGAAAATAAAAAGACAATCTCATTATTTTGGAGTGACCTGGCTCAGCTTGATTTGTTTGGGTGACAGGTACTAATGAAGCTGTCAGCCTACAGAGGGAAAATTTTCAGATGAAAACTCTTAAAGAAGCTAATAAAAGATTAAGAACGTGCACACTTAAGAGCCTAGACCAGTCATAGGTTTCACTACTTTGCAAAAACTCAGTTCTCTAGCTTTCATAATTTTGAACACACAATGTACGAATTGATCTGCAAATAAAGAAGTAGAAAAAATTATAATCAAGAGATTGGAGACTGGGAAAGAAGCAATAAGAATTAAGGATTAATAAACCATGAACCATTGGCACAGGTTTGGACCTGCAAATGAAGACATCTCTAGTTTGAAAAAAAGCCCTTTTTTTTTTCAAATCCTATTACTAGAAAGTGACTAGGAGGTAATCTTTATACATCTCAGAGGATGAAGGACAAAAGGTGTGCTGCGTTATTACCTCCCCTTAGAGATTTTGCTGCTTTTGCTTTAATTTTCGTCTGAGTTAAAAACTGGCCATTTCTTTGAGGTAATACTCAAACCAAGGCATCGACAAGCAATTCTAAAAGTTAAGGATTAAGAAGCGCAGCTTGCCAATGGTCTCCTAATGTCTCTCACTAGAAGCATGCACAACTAAGTTAATGATCCCTTTATTTCATTCCTGCGAAACAGAACCTTCCCTTATTGCAGTTTCAATAGACCTGTTGGCATTGGCCATCTAGTCATCTGGGAACACCTTCTGCACTGGAACAGCTCGGCAGGCAGCTCTCCTAATAGACTCCAGCACTTACAGCAAAGGCTTCTGGACCTGGATGGCTTCATCCAGACGTTGGGGACAACAGGAGTTTTTGTAAACCTTGAACTTCAGTGCAGCATTACAGATGATTGGAGCCTTAGAGCTATCTGTGGGGTAAAAGTGTATGATGGCTGATCTGTGTAATTTCCTTGATATCTGTTTCTGTCTGTGTTTCACGTGGACAGAACTCTACTTCCAAGGCAAAATGAGACATCACCTGACTCGCTTTCCATGCACTTTGTGATTCAGCAGTCATAACGTACTCTCTTCTTGAATCTCCTCTCCATTTTCTTTTCAACAGGTTTGCTTATTTTAACATACACTGTAACCATCTAGCATGATTTTATAAGTAGTTGCAACATTATGTTATTAATATATTAATTTATTATATTTATTATATTAATATGCTACACTACCATTGCAGCAGGAGAATGTTTATTTAAGAGCCATATGTGGTTCAAAATGCAAGGGTTTAGCCTTTGTTATTATAGATGACATTATCAAAATACCCTAGAGATCCGAGACGTCTGAAGGCAAATTAATAATAACCATTTTTTATTTTGAAATCTCATTATTTTCCTGGCCTTGATTCATTACTTTTGATTTTCTGGGTTAACAGTACTCGACCTTACTGATAATTCTGAGATAGTGCTGGGCTCAATTCTTTTGAAAGATATGAAAAAAAAAATCTAAATAAATAATTGGTCTTTAAAAATCCTCAGGTCTTTTACTACACAGAATGACAGCATGTACAGTGGTTTCATATTGCACAGCCACATGGTGGAACTACTCAGGAATTATCTGACAAAATGATTCAGACAAAAGCTATTACCTACAGAAATGTACCAGTTTGGGTAACACACAGCAGTTTCTGATAATAACTTTCTGGGTTTTCTGACCTTCTGTATCACAAGTCACTGTGTTGTGAGAGCACTCAAATTTCTGCCTACTGGGCAGCACCACCACATGATGCTGAAAGACCCCTGGACTAAGGAACCCAAGCACTGCAAATTTTAGAGTGGCTTTAAAATGCCTTAGAGATAGGTAAACCAGACTCCCAGGAGCCTGGAAGGACAGAGTCCTGAGGGTCCCATCAGGAGCCAAGATTATCAGGGCCTCTGTGTTGCCTGTTATCAGGGGATTGCTATGACTCCTCTGTATTTCCCAGGAGGTGCCCACCTTCCTGGGAATAGTATCTCTTTGAGTCAGGACAGTTGGGGAATGTGCAAGACTTGTACCCAGCTGTTCTGGGTTAGTATTTTTTTTTAAAAAACATAATAATACATAAAACTGGTCACTCATTTCAAATGTGGTTTTTTCTTTCAGAATGTCTTTTTGCTGAGAAGTTTTGGGGTTTCTCGTTTCTGTTTTGATCTCTGAGTTTTAATAGCTCACTGTCAGGTTCTGCACCAACCCTGAGGAGCATTCAACAGCCACCATAAAAACCTGTAGGAAATATATATAGCTAAGATAGGATGTGGTGCCAGCTTTGACTTAGTTCATCAGTGGAAATGCAGAGGGATTCGAGTGTTTTCAACTAGTTATTACCTCCATTTGTGCTACTGTAATTAAAATAAAAAAATGCTTTAAAAACATACATGCAAGATTGAAGCACAGATGTAGAGAGGTCCTGATCTTCTACAGCTCTGGTGGCTGCATCCAGCCTTTAAGATCACACAGTGACAAAAGAAGTGACACGACTGACCTCGTTGGATGCCATCCCTCTCCCTGGTTCCTCTGGCTGCCTACAGCAGGAGCTGCCAGCAAGGAAGAGCATCTGACCATGCTTAGTCACTGTGCACAAAGTTCCACAGCCCCTCTGGTTTCACTCTTTCTGAGCCACTTTAACAAGGTCAGAGTGTTGCTACCAAGGAGAAAAGAAACATTTGGTGTACAATAAACAGCGCTGTTAATCAAGAGAGAGACTTTCCCCAGCCCTTGCCCAGCTGCACAGGGCTATAAACAAGCATATGAGGAGTTTTGCTCTTTTTTTTGCACCCTCTGGGCAAAGGCAGGTTTTGGGGAAAGCAATGACTGCTTCTCTGATCAGCGCCTGAAGTGCCAGCTCCCCAGGGGCGCTCTGAAAATGAGAACTGTGGTTTCAGCCACAGTCCAGATTCATGCTGGAGAGTGTTGGCCAGCTGAAAAGGAGCATGCACGCTGTTATCTCCTTTGGGCAGAACCACTCAGAATTAACGCGTATCAACACACATTGCCTTATGTACAGTTTAGTTTTGAAATGCTTTGAAAATGTGTAACTAATCACCAGAACAGTCAGGACCTCATCTCTTCCCTACTCCCTTAAAAAAAAAAATCAATAGAATAGAATTCTGCTCTGAGACTAATTCAGTCTCGTTAAACACCAGTGTAAATATCCATGCTTTTCCCATTTAAAATGCAATTCCAAATTAATTCAAGCATCAACAATAATGCCCGCATACACAGTGCTCCAAGCACGTAAAACTCATAGTATACGTGCTCATTTTGCTGTAAGTTCCATACTAAGAGTTCATCTGTTCACCAGCTGAGCCAATGAGCCTCACAGGTGAGCCTATGAGAAACTATAAAATTAACACTGGAAAATAAAAAGATGCATATAACAAACCACTTTACCTGTTGGTCATTGATGTTACAACTTCATTGTTTTTATTCAAGGGCTCATCTAAGAAACGCTCAAGACAATTTTGATTGATTGGAAGGTTCTAATTGGAATTTTACAGGCTGCCTACCTACCTACCTAAAAATTTGCACCCCTATGGCTTCTGCGAAAAGTCCTCCTCATTACCTGAGGAATTTTATAGGAAGATCAGGAGCTTCCAGAAAACAATTATTTTTTCGACAGGGTTACTAAGTGTGGCTTGCATTTTGCAGTGCAGGAGTGACCAAGCTTATGGGTTTTGAGTGGGTATTTTTGGGGGTGGTTGGGGTTTTTTTTGTCTCCAGCACCAGAAATGTGCTTGTGGCTGGGAAGACCAGGTCTCTAGTTCAGATAATACTGAATACTGTCACTAGCAGGCATTTCCAGCTCTTTGACAGAGTCTGTAATATGTGATTCTTTATCAGCCCCACCTGATAAACGTATCCAAGAAAGAATGACACAAAATCCCCATTTTTAAAGGAACTACAAAAATAGGCCAGCTGTCAAAAAACATTTAAATGCACAAACATGCACATACAGGTATACACACACAAATCATTTCAGAAATATTCTTGTAGCACATTACAACATAATCCTCTTTGTCACCAACACCTATTATGATTTACTCACATCTTCTCAAGATGGAGATGAAAGGACTGCTCTTCCAACGTCCATCCTTAGATGACTAAATTTACAGTAGCAAAATAGTGATAAAAATAAATCTTTGAGAAATGCTGCGGTTTTAATTCATGATGTTGTATCATACTGAGAAATCAGGTCTCTGTCTGAATGCTAAGTCTAACTACGCAGGAATCAAATGTTCATTTCTGTGTGTGTAAGTTCTACCTTCATGACAGAATTCCTGTGGATTTTTTATTGTTATTATTAACTGCACTGGAACTGTCTGATCTTTTTATCATAACTCAGTAGCTACTGTATCAAGTAAAACTTTCAAAATTTGATTGCCAAGAGCTATTGCCCTGTTTACAAGTTTTCCAGCATAGTAATTTTCCAGATAAAGGAAGATGTTGTCAGTCAGTGTAAACTACATGGGACCTCATTACTGAGTACAGACATTCCAATTAATCTTAAATACATGCGGTGCCAAGAGAGTAATTAGCAACAATAAATTGCTGTGATTTTTTAAAATAACAATCGCTCCTACAAATCTCATTAATGCTTCATAAGCCCCAAAATATCAGAGAGTATTATTTACTAGTGCTATTTTTAAAGACACAAGTTCTTTCTGATTTTTGCCAATGAGCAACCTAACTTACAAATTAAGTCATTTTAGCAAACTCCTCCATGGATGCCCAAAGAAAGCACATGAATTTTGCAAAATCAAGCATCAAAAGTTATTAAGTGCAAGAATTAAAATTGCTTATGCAGTCTTTACTTGCCCCTTCTGTACATTTGCAGTTTGATACGATCTTTAGTTCTGTGAACATGCACTTTTTTTCCCCCTTAAGAATTTATGTTATTTATAATAAATATTCATTTAATTATTCACTTTTTCCTTTCATATCTGGTATTTAGTGCATAATCCTAAATCTTTACTGCAATCTGCTTGTACTGGATGTTGCTTGGGGTGGCACAATCTAAATTTACCTCCACAATTTCCATGGCAGATGAAGAGTTATTGCCACCCCCATTTTACAGAAGCAAGAGCAAGTCCAAAAGACTAAGTCCAACACTGTTTGGGGTACCTGGAGTATTTCCTGCTTTTGAAAACATCAGCAAAAACACACTGTTTGTGCAGAACAGATCTTGAACTAACCTCCTCTGTGAGCACTCAAGTGTTTCTGCCACTCTGCTTCTAATCAGTAAATGAGGAACACACGACTAATGACTATCATGATGTTTGTATTAGGAACTGTCTTGTGCTATACCAGCAACTAAACGGTTAAGAGAGACTATTCATATACTTGGATGTTGCTAATGGATTATTCAGTAACACCAAAGGGGTTGCAGGTGAGGCGTGGAGACCGGGTTGGCACAGAGACTGATGTTTCCCAGCAGGAGCCTTTCCATTATGGACTGGCTGAGATTTGAAAGAGCAGTCATACGTACTGCAAGGAGTAAAACAAAGAGTAGATACAGCGCTGTGTTCCTCCACACCCAGAACCATCCTTAGAGCTGCAGTGTGGACTACAAAGATTATAAACCCAGGTGAAAACCACAGCAAAGTGGTAATTCTTTGACTGACAGCACAACCACAGGTACACAAACTTCTGTGGTGCTGGCCACTGGCAAAGGAGGTGCAGGTAGCTCACTGTGTGGTGACACCGGAAGGAAGCAGAACAGCAGCACCAGCCACTTGGAGGAGCTGGGCAGCACTGCCTCAGTCACCACTGTGTCCCTTGATGGCCATAGCCAAATCCAATAATAAGATGTGGTTCGGGGTGAATGCCCTTACTGAGGCTTTTTTTTTTTTATGACAAATTGTAGTTGTTAAGATTGAGGGTTATGACCAGTTGCTTCCTGCTGTTTTGAGGGGAAGACACAAGCAGCCTGCCATGGTCTGACTCACAAGCAGCTCTTGGCATCCAGCTGCGAAGGTGGCCTTACTAAATTGGCATGCTGGCTTGTGAGAGGAAGATCTGATACCATGCTTATACCAATCTTTTTTTCAGTAGAACCACTGCAGTAGTTGAGACCAAGAAGAGCTTTTGGATAATAGCTGGTGGCCTCAGGTAGTAGACACTATTGCACATCATCCTGTATCATTTCGGCTTGTTCAGTCACAGCTGATACTGTAGCAGCTGGGCTCTTACAATTTTGTGAGAACTGCCCTAATGAGAGACTGAAGAAGGCATTTCACTCAATTGCTGAGAGACAAACCAACCCACAAACCAAGAAATTGATTTGAAGCTTTAATCAAAAGAAATGAGAAAAAGCTTCACATAGAAGCGTCTATACCACTGGGAGAGGATTCTCCTATAATTTCAGATTGCTGTAAAAGAAATCTTGCAGGCCTCAGCTAGCTTTTTTCCTTTTTCTTTCTCCTGGGAGCGTTTGGAGCCTAGCAAGAGAAAGCTAAAATCACAGATGGACCCGTTCCTCCACGATAAAGAAAGATTTGCACAACAGAGTGTCCAGGAAGTCCAGCTGTACCAAATCCATTTACAGAAGGCATCCTCCTAAACGGGGTAATTAATACTGTTCTCTTACTCCAAGTTACAGGAGAGGTAAGGACAACGTGAAGACCCACAGAAGTACAACTTACAAAGTTAATGAACCAGACTGCAAGAAAGACAAGCTATGATATCAGATTAGTTATAGGATCATAGGTTGGAAGGGACCTTAGGGGTTCTCTATTCCAACCTCCTGCTCCTTGCAGTGTCAGCTACCAGATCAGATCAGGTTGCTCAGAGCTTTATACTGTTGGGTCTTGAAAAAGTCTGTGAAGACTTTAAAAGACTCTGATAGTCTTCTACCTCGGCAAGTTGAAACTGGGACTCGCTATAGATCATTTGACAGAAAATCTTAACCTCCAACATAGGAGTGAGTATTGTGTTTGACAGATGCCTTCTATGTCTAAGATCTAAAAAAGATGGAGGGATGGAAGGGGGAATAGGAAGAACAACATTCAGAGAACTTTCAACTATGCCAGTTCCTCCTCTTCAACCCTCACTTCCCCAGGATAAAGGCAAAAAGTCTTTACAAAGACTTAGGCTGCCACAATGTTTGATTTGGTGACTTGCAGTAGAAAAGGTTCCAGAAACTAAGAAGACATTTGCAGAAACTTTTCTCTAGGAACTAAATTTTTAATGTTCTTAATGGCTCCAATTTCTATAACATAAAGCTAAATTCAGGAAGTCAGATTTCTTTAACAAGAGCTGCTGAGTAACTTCAGTATTGTAGAATACAGGCTGCGCTCATCACCATTAATACATCTTTGCAGCTATGAGATTAAGTGGAAAATGCCTAATCACAGTAACAAAAACTCATCAGTAATCCACTAATGCCTAATAGCACATTTACTTCTGTGTTGGTTTTGCACTAAGTAGCTCGATGAGAAACTGATGTTCAGGAAAACTGAGCTGAGCCTTTGTGCAACTTAACTCAATCACAAGGCAAAACTGTTAAACACACAGAAATGTTTCTTGAAAGAGCTAATGCACCTATTTAGTAGAAGCTGAAGGACTTCTTGGAATACATGCCATTTCTGAGAATTTGCTCCAAAATAAGTTAGCCTATTTCACACTGTCTACTTCTGTTTAACTCTTGGTGTAGATGTCAGCATGTATTAAGTGAACTGAATTAACTGACATATTTTATGTGCCCAGGATTTCCACAGTGGGTATTAAGCTACAGTAGCTAGTATAAATCAAAATCATAGTGTCCTTCACAGGGGTAGGTAAGCCCATAAGACAAAAGTGGATTTAAAACCTGTGTTAGTACAATAATGCTTAATGATGTAACTTTTTAGTACCGTTCTCAATACTGTCAAAAATCCTCAGCTACTCAGCTAGAAAGAAAAAGTTCCTTTGCCAAAATAACTTCCTTCTTTTGTTCTGGAAGGTGATACAAAATTGTAGCTACTGGCACTAAAACATGAATGCTATGCCACCATTAAGTCTTTTCCAGGCCGGACTCAGCTTTGCAGGTAATTTCCCAGGTCATTCCTCTTTGCTTGTAGTGAAGTCACAAAAAAGGTATATTAGAAAAATGTTTTATTGTGAGATTTAGAGGTTTTCTAGACTAAGCTGAAAATTTGTCATTCTCTCTCTCTCTTAATTTCCTCTTCCTCCGATAGTATTTATTATTAATTTTGACTCATTTACAGCACAGGGTTTATTCCCTAGTTTGAAGGTTGTTTTAAAGATACCATAGGAAATAAAACAGCCATGCGGTACCTTTATTTCACTGCCAAGCGTGGCAGGAGACTTGGACATCTGACCCTTCCATCCAGTCTCATAATAACCAGGTTTTGTGCTCCAAGCACAAAGGAGTCCATGAAATGAGACCGGTAGTGACCATAAGAATTACGACTTCTGCTGTTCTCCCTCTGAACTGTCCCCACCCATCCCTTCCCTGTATCTCAGAAATACTTGTCATTCATTTCTTGAACGCTCTTCAGACTTGGTACAGCATGACCCAAGTCAGGCCCACTGTTCAAGAATGCGGGCAGTACGCAATGCTATTAAAGACGTGTTAGCATCCCAGTTTTGAGGCAAGAGACATGACGCAGCCCTCGTGAGGAAAGAGCTGTGTGAAACGCTCCTATGGGCTCAGAAACACTCCGTCTGTATATGCTCCCTTGTGTAGACACAGGTTGTACCCCAGCCATACCCACTGCGCTGAGCTCCACCATAGAGGGAGGGGAATTAGAGAGGGGGAACTCGGGGACTGCTGGGTTACTAGTTCACGACAAATGAGCAAACGCTAATTGGCTTCCCTCTCTCCCTCCATGTTTCCGATAGACGAACATCTGGCGTTAGCGTCTCCTTGCCAACAGGCTTGTTTAGAAGTGGCGAGCACTCTACCACACAGACTCCGCTCTCTTTCAAATTGAGGTACAATAAACATTTTCTCCAAGCTGATCAGATCTCTAATTAATCGCTATTGACATCTCCATCCTGCACTAGGTTTGCTACAGATTTTACCCTACAAGTATAGGCATTTCTGAGTTCTTCCCACCTAGGGAAGAACCTAAGGGAAAATATAGCTTCTGACTCCTAGCTGCTTAAGCTTCCTACGCAGTTAGGAAAACGTTATTGCAGGATCCCTCCTTTAGAAACATAGTAACGTAGTGATCTGAGTATTTGATACAACTCACATTAACAGGGAGGAAAAGAGACTTTTCCCAGGAGCTGTCAAAGTATAAAAGATTATTTTGCCTTCATAAGGAGGCAGAAGAGGTCTAGTCATATCTGTTCATTCAAAAGGCAAAAACATGTTGCACCAGCTCCAACAGTTTTCTTTCTGTCTTCTCACACAGCCTCTGCTTTCTGTGGTTTTAATTCATTACCCATAGTATCCATCCAGGGGTCACGTGGAGAATTTCTGCCTTCCCTTTTGGCTTGCTCCCCTTTTACAAATGAGGTACTAAATGCAATTAGCATCCTTATCTATTTATTTAGTGCTGAAACAATATATAAGAGTGAGAAAAGAAGGAAGCAGTTGCTGAACCAAGCTTGAGAAAGCAGCCTGCAAGGCATTTGACTGGTGACACTTAATCAATAACACAAATGAAAGATGCGATCTCCTGCAATCTTCTCCTCTCTCTCCCATTCATGAGAGCTGAAAGATAGTGCCCTCGTCCTCAGCTCCCTTGGAGACAGATCTTACTGACTGAGTAATACACAAGAGCGACTTCCTCTGACATATTGTGCAGGTATGCCACAGCATAATCCACTGTTGTCAGCCCACTAAATGGCTGCTCAATGTCTAGGGTCCTTGACATCCAATATCTCTTTTTCAAAGCACACTAAAGCAAGCAGTCCACTGCAGCAGCAATCCTTTCCTTCAGAAATCTGGGTATGCATCTGCCCCTAGGAGGAGGCCAGCTCCCTTTGAAGGTTTTTATACAGCATTTGTGTGGTGTAAAAGCATGGAATATTTTGTACGAGCACGTATATATTCTCAGAAGTAAGAAAGCAACAATGCTTTGTATTTATATGTTGTCTTTTTAAACAGTGGTTTCAGCTTCTTTATCAATATTAATTGATGCTGACATATACCCCAACCAGTAACCAGGACATCTATAGAAGGTTTATTTCAGCAATCTCTTGCGTGGGAACACAGCATTTCTTTTTAATACCGATAAGAGATACCTCATCATGTCAAAACACTACGGGGACTGCATATATTGGGATCAGAGTGCTCAACTTCAACATCAGCTAACCGTGCCAGAGCATCTTCAATGATTACAAATAGGCAAAACTAGATTTTTACAAGATGGCAACTTTAGTAATGCTGTGCCTCTTGGCACCATGCCAAACACTGAGTGGTTTGGGCCTGATTTACAGGAAAGAGAACAACTTAACTGTTTTCCCAGATAATTTGCTTTCTATTTATGTGTGCCTGTTATGAAGACGACAACAGGAGACTGGTTTGATTACTGCTGCAAACAGTATCTAATTTAGAAACAAGCAAATACAAATACCTTCCCCTTGTAAACAGAGCTCTTGTGTCCCAGTGCTTTAGACAGGACCACCCTAACCAGAAAAATCACAAATGAAATGAAATATTAAAATTGCAATTTTAAGGCCATGCTTGTGTCCAAATGCATTGGGAAACTGTTAAGAACAATTTTAAGGTAGATTTAAAGACACTCGCTTTTTCCATTAATAACAGGTGATTAATTGCAACATACATTAAAAGCCTATAAAAATAGTTAAAACATGGAAACTCTGATAAGTTTTTTTAACAATTCCTAAAAATGAAGAGTCGGCTATTTAAAGGAGCTCCATATTGGCAATTTTCACCTAAAGAAAAGAAATTTAAACTCCTGAAAACAGCACTCTTTTTTAATTTTGAGCAGCAAACTCATCTTAGAATGGGAAACTAGACTAATCTTAAAACGGGAATGGTTGGAGAAAATAACTTTTGGAATGAAAACTGACAAAATAGGTTAAAATTATATTGTAAGCACTTTGGAGAAAGAAACTCCACTTTTTTTTTTTTTTTTTTTTTTGTCTAGCACAAGAAGGAGTGGGAGTCTGGGCTCCGTAAAAGAGATTCTGAAGTGCTACATTAATACAAACTAACAATAAAATATTAACTGTCTGGCAAAGTTAGTGATTAAAGCTACAGACCAGGGTGTTTTTGCAACTACCATATGCAGGCAGGACCACAGGCCTGAGCAGTGGTCCCTCACAGGGCATGATAGAGATGTAAATACTGTTCACTGTTAGAAAACCCTAGAGTTTTAAGTACCTTTTAAAACAAAGATCATTATTAATAATTGAGTTTACTTTGTAGCATCTTCTTAAATTTCTTTTGGATAAACTTAATTTTTTGCTTATTTGTCTTCCCAATCAAAGTGAAAAAAGAAACATTAGTTCTGGATCAAATACATATTTCAATTCAACACAGAATATTTTAGTTCAGGCAGATCTTTACCAAAAAGCAAAACATCAGAAATGAGGGTGAATGGAAATAAGAACCTTCTCCCATTTTGAGCAACCATTTTCTTAGAGCATTCAGCCAGGCTATGTAAAATCCAGGTTGTTACCCTTTTTTGGATCCAAAGGAGGGATTTAAATGATGATCATCCACCTTTTAAAAAAAAGTTCCTTTGACAACAAGCTACACAGTCTTCTGGGGGACATTTCCCTTTTGAAATCATTCCACTGCACAGGAGATATTTCAGTTTGTGTCAAAGGAAAAAGTGTCCTTGTGGGAGCTGTGGGTCCACTCTAGGAGAGAAAAATATTAGTATTTAATCAAATAGATCCTGTCCAGAGCAGACCTAAACAATAAAAAAGAGCACAGAAGTGTCTGCTTTGCAGTAAAATTAAGAAATAAAAGTCCCTGTACCATCAATTCCCAACTGCTTTGCCCAAAACCACCTCTCACATTGAGACCTAAGATTTTTCTTTTTTTCTCTCAGAGCCCCTTCGCTACCAGCTGTGACTAATAAAATCTACTCATTTTCAAATATCCCTTCTTAAGTTTTGCCTTGCCCTTGTGACTCAGGCAGTGCTATCCGCGCACTAGCAGTTTAGACCATGAACCCCTCTCTCCTACATCGTGGCTATGTGCTCTGACCACTGATGACTGAAAAAAAGCATATAGCAGCATCACCATTTTCACTCAGTTTGTGAACATAGAATGGGGAAAAAGCCTCCAAAAAAACCAAACTACTGAAAGTTTGGGGGAGTTGGGGTCACCCTTGCTGCTTGATGCTTTTCAGCAGATGAACCTTTTATTGGAAGAAAAAAACACGAAAACTTAGAATTTGCTACAGTACCTGTCTATGTCCATCCAGAGAACAAAGTATTCTCTTCTTGATGCTAAACCCATCTTATCCAGCTGGCATAAGAGCATGTACAATGCAAATCTCTCACCTACTTAATGCACCTCGGACCTCACCTGGTGGGAACAGTGCACAAGGGCTGCTTCTGCTTCCTGTAAAGCAGCACTACATAGCAGAAAATGCTGACAAAGCCAACAACACTTAACAAATAGTTTTATCACGTTAATGCTATATTAGTGTGGTGGAAGCATGTGTGTATATATGGACGACATGTTGTGCATACTTTTTTAACAATTTTTTTTTTCTTATGTCAGCATTCCCAGCATTGGGAATGGTGCCAGGTACTGCATTTGAAAAAGGACATTTTAAAATGCAGTTCATTAGTTCTCGGCGAATGTTAAAAATTACTTCCTAATGGCTGGGCTCTGTTCCAGCAAATAATGACTCTCTGTACCTAGTCCCACCACGGTAAGCTATCCCATATGGATAAGGATGCTGTCAACAGAACTGAAATAAATAGGTTGTTTACTAATTCAACTATACATAGTAGTTTGGATTAAAAAAAAAGATGTTGAAGGTAAGAAACCTTAAAACTGGATCAAACTACAGAATGTGTTGAAAACCATTGTTCAAACTGTTCTGTTAATTATTTTTATAGGGGTGCTCTGTTCATTCTTGGAGAGTGAAAAATACCTGTTGTTCAGTGACATCTTAGGCTTAATATACAGAAATAAAGTGACACACACACACAGCCATCACCTTTGTGGTAACAATTTGTAATGGAAAAGAAAGCAGAAGAAAGATCATCTCGATATTAATGGCGACTGTAGCTTGTTTCTTCCTCTTATTCCCTTCAGTGGACTACAGATCATACCATCACAGTGGTTCAGCAAGAATGGAGAACATGGTTCAACATGCGATGTGGTCACCTCAGATCTCTAGATCAGATTTAGAGACACGAGGCTGGGCTAATAGCTCCATGACATGCTGCAGAAGCACTTCTGGGTAAAAACTTTCACGTAAAGGTGCTGTTTCCATGAGAAACTTTTGGTTTTACATTTACTTATCTTGAAAATTGTAAATTATCTCTGAAAAATATTCTTAGTATCTGCAGACCTTCTTCTCATGGCCATACAAAGCTCTTCCCATCAAAAAAAAAACAACAAACACTGCGTTTTTTATATTATATGAGCTACCCTTATTGGAGCACTGAATTGCTCTATTACTTCAATTCAATGTGAAACAGTCATTTTGTAGGATCAGTGCTGAAAAAAATTATGATACAGTAGGAAAAACTATTCTTATATTCCGCATTTACCCTTTCCTCAATGAGGTCAGAGATAGAGCTGTAACCTAGAATGTACTAGATGAAACAGTATAACTTTGAGCTATATCTCAGAACAGCGGTCCCAATCATATTTGACCACAGGCAACAGTACTGACACAGAATGAGCAGTAGGCAACATCATCCTTCGCTTCCTCTGAAAGTCTAGGTTTTTATTTTTATGTTTTTAATTTCCTATGCCCACAAGCAAAGTTGGGAAGTCTTGTAGGCAGCATGTTGCCTGTGACCCTAGGATAGAGAACAGTGTATTTAATATTTACCCAACACACATCCAAAGATCACTTATGCCATGTCTTAACTTGCCAATTCCTCTTGTTTTTCATTTCTCATCCCAAAGTGATGAGCTATAACTTTCCATATTTCTATTGTGAGGTAAGGCTAAGAATCAGGGGAAAGAAGAAAAGTTACATACTTGGTGCACTTCTTGCAAAGATATGGCTTGTAATTAACAGTTGTAACTCAATATTGAAAGTACTGAAGAAAGTCCATTTTTCTTGTTTTTTTTTTTTTACAGTTATTTCTGAATACAGAAAAACGGTGCTTTCCTTTACAACAATGTAACACTGTAACAGTCCTATAAAACAACATAATGACCCTGGCTCAGCTGTGACTTTATCAGATCCATCTAAAGACCCTCGATGCATTTAAATTTAAGAACAAAATGACACACAACTATTACAGGCACTTTTCACATGGTTGTGACCAATTGCTTATCTGAAAAAGGATTCAGCTCTTTTCTTTAAGATGCTTTGTTGATTATTCTCTGGAAATAAAAATCTCAGTCTGAGAGAAGTAGCTCAAAACCACCCGTGCTCTTCTCCTGTGCTAGGTGGGATGGCGTCCTGAATTTGTAAAGCAGAGGTCTTTGGTAAGAGTCTCTATACAAGAAAGGCTAAAGTGTAGAGAAAGAGGAAAAAAGAGACAAAATGGTTAAGGGTTTTCTAAAGATAATGAAAAAGACTTAGTGTCAAGAGAAGCCTGTCATGTTATCCAACAAAACCAAAATTTGCAACTGCAAATGATTATGTGGTACGTGGATCATAAAATCCATGCATTTTGTGATATGGCAAAATAAAACAACACTGGATCATATAATCACAATATGTAATAAATTTATTAATTCATGAAAGAGATTATACGACAGGACTGTCGGTTATTCAAAAGACTGCACATGGTGACTAAGTGTCTTTTATGTCCACTTTTCTTAATCCAGCCCCCTTTTACCTTTTAGCTCAGAAAATGAAATTATCCTTAGCAGGATGCACCATTGACACTATTTGTTCCCGGATTATATTTTTTCCCTGCTTTGAGATATTTGCTTCACTTTGCAGGCCTAGGAAATACCAACGGGACGTGTGTCTCATTACATGGGCCATGACTAATTGATATGCCAGATTTATCCAACACCCTTGTTATATTATAGCGTGTTTGAAAAGAGGAAAAATCTTCAGAAAACCCTGAGGAAAAAATGAAGCAAAGACAGAAACTGTGAAATCTGTCAAGATTTATTAAAAATGGAAAGAGCAATGCCACTGAGATGAAATTTTCAATTACCGAAGTTACTTTGGTAGCCAAGTATGAGATGTTATTAAAGTTTTCTGAGTTCTGCTGTTTAGTTTAAATGTACAGAAAAAGTAACGTAAAGTGTACAACAGAGAGATAGGAATTATTATAGTTAAACTAGCATGCAATTTCTGCTACAGGGAGCTGATATATTTAATCTTTCTTCCTAATCACGATGTTTTTCAGAAAATGTGAGCAAAGTATGGCAACCTATTCTTCAGTTGTTCAAGGAAAGAATAAGTAGTTTATTTCACCGCTTGACTTGATCTATGTAATATTTATTTTTGAGTATACATAAGGTCATAGGCTGTGAAAGATTATTCACAGCTTTCACAAAAGCATTTTCTATCAGATTCCTTTATTCTGAGTAGTTTATTTAGATGACGTTCATGCTCTAACAATATTTTCTATTCCTTCCAGTTACCTTTAAATAACATAGTATCCTGGACATTTCCTAAAGGAAGATCACAATAGCACACAAAGGAAAAAAAAATGGGACAACGTAAGTCTTCATTTTAAAGATGCTTTTTTTTTTGTCTGCGTATGTGAACAATTATGCCTACTGCACCTGCCTATATCCATCTCTCCTAGGGTAGATCCAAAACATGCAATAATATTTCATGATGTGAAAATATTTCCTGACCTTAATGCTACAGAGGGATCACTTACCCTTCTAATAAATCCACTCCTGTTTTCTGACTTACAGTTCTCACCTATGTAAATATAATTCACTCCAATAAAGATGTGCTAAAATAAATCAATACTCATTTTAGTGACCTAAATGATGTAAATATGAAAAGGTAGTGAAAGGGTTATGTGACTGAAAGTATGAACCACAAGGGCTGCACACAGGACACAAAATGAGATGTCAACTCAGATGGTATTTCATCATTGGTTTCTAGTGAAAACTTCTTCAGAATTTAGCACTGAGCAAAAAGATATTATTTACTTTTTAACGTGAAGCTGCAGCCCAGTAGAAATAAAAAAAATAAGAAATAAAAAGAAATAAAAAATAAAAGGAAGTGTTGTCTTCTAATTGAAGGCGAACATCAAACCAGAAAATTAATTTACACCGAAGAGAACATCTTCCTCACAAAACACTCACTAAGAAGTCTAAGTATATATTTCATCGGTGTCCTTCCTTCTAATTTTTTCAACTATGCCTTAATTATTTTTTTTTTACTCTTAAAGGGAAATAAAGCATCTTTTCCATTTTTCTGGAAAAAATGTGCACAATTATCAAAGACAACTGACTGTGCCAAGGAAAGTTGCACCAATGTATCATGATTCAATATTTTACACCATGCAAAATATTGCCAGGCGTTCAAAATAAAGAAAGAAATCCCCCAGTTTTTTTCCATGTAAGATATTAATTGTAAAAAGCAGCAGGTTAAAGACATCCAGAGAAAAATCAAGATTTTAAAATCAGTAGTATTCTCTGAAATCTAACGCTACAATGGAAAATGTGTTTATTCCTCACATCAATATAACTATTTCAATTACAGGCAACTTTGCAAGAGGAAAACAAGCATAAATTTTAACAAGACTGCCGTTAACTGCGCTGGAAAAAAACTAAAGTCAAAATCTTACTGCTAAAGACTAGCCTAATTAACAGGCCTATTTCATTACCACAAGTTTTCAAATCTGTGATATTAATTAAGAAACAAAAGGAGACAAATGGCCTGGAAAGAAACGTATCTGCCTTCTGGCCTACAAATGAGCATTTGCAATCTGTGTAATCGATAACAAGAAACGTGCTGGAATTAATGGCCAACCTCACAGATTTCTGTGCCAGCTCCTTCATTTACCTGACCTTTCAGGTAAATGTATCTTGTGGTTCTCAAATGACTAACTGGCACCTTTCATTACTTTAATCATTGACCTAAAAAACGTATGTAAATGTCAGCCTTTCCAAGACCACTGTTTGATATATCCATACTTTCTGTCTGGATAAGCGTGTCAGCAGCTTGACAGCTAGGAAATAGTCAAGCTTTATGAATTTTGAGAGGAATGGGGAAAATTAAAATTATATTTTTCACCCTACTCCAGCTGTAGCAGTAGTAGGGCTGCTGCTCAGTATGCCCCTGAAAAGCCTTTACATGTTATATATACACCACTCCCCGATAAAAAAGCCATGTACAGCTGGCTTGAGTGGCAAAGGATTTAAAAGCCATAATTCAAATGAAGATATGCAGATCAGGAAAGTAAAGATTCTTTAAGCTTTTATTAAAGAAAATAATGACACATTACATACCAGGACCTGGAATATTGAAAATGCAGATATTTCCCTCCATCAGGATGAGGAAGTTTAAGTACTTTCAGACAATCAACAATGAAGGAACAAAACCCAGCCATTTTCTTTAACTCTCTTTGAACAGTACAAAAGGAACAACTCTCCAATAGGCATCTCTATAAGGCATGATAGTATACTCAACTGCCTGTGTAGATGGAGATCTGCCACGCAGAGCTTATTGAAACAAGTCTAAAACAAGAAGATAATGCACAGGTTCTTCCAGTAACGTCAACCTAAAAGGCAGTCTGGATGAGCAAACTGGTTTGAATAAAATAAGAAAATCTCAAGCCTCCTTCTAAAACTAAATTAACTTTCATGAACTTCAAATCACCAGAAACAAGAATGAAATTTTCCACAACAACAGCAGAAACATTTGCTTTAATAAGACTTACATAAAAATTGCTAGAACCAATGTACTTTTTTGAATTAAGATTATGAGTAAACTAGCAGCTTCTTAGTCTCAATTAGTCATATCCACAAAGGCTTGGTTTGATACAACAAACATAAGAAAGCTCAAATTTCAAATGAACTTTCCCTCTATGTTTCATATAGGTAGATGTACCTGTGAAGTGAGAACATATCATCCCACTGATACAAGTGCATCTGATTATGGAACACAGTATCAGGGCTCTTTTGTTTGGGTGGGTTTTTTTGTTTGTGGTGGGTTTTTTTTGGGGGGGTGTTGTTTGGTGGGGTTTTTTTTGGTTTTGTTTTCTTTTTCCTAATGGGAATAGTTCAAAGCTGTGTCAGGGGAGGCTCAGACTGGACATTAGGAAACAATTCTTTACTGAGAGGATGGTCAAACACTGGAACAGGCTTTCTAGAGGCGGTCAATGCCCCAAGCCTGTCAGTGTTTAAGAGGCATTTAGACAGTGTCCTTATTAACATGCTTTAACTTTTGGTCAGCCCTGAAGAGAACAAGCAGTTGGACTAGATGATCATTGTAGGTCCTTTCCAACAGAAATATTCTATTCTATATAAGTGAACACTAACCCCTCCAAACACTAATTTATTATTACTGTAGAATACAAAATTAATGAGTTACACTGCCCCCAAAAATTGTCTCTGGAGAAAAAAGGTCAAGACACTGTTTGGGATAGCTAATGGCTGGGAACCACATTATGACTTAGGATGGTCTCTAGAGAACAGTATCTTGCAAGTTTGTGGCCATGGTCCCTTAACACTTCACAAGCCTGTAGCAGCTGAAACATACTTTAATCAGGAACTCTGGTTATGTATCTCATACATTTTCTGTATCTTTCTCTCCTGACCAGAATGTAATATGAGGCTTGATATTTATGTAGAAAATGCCAGTATTGTTTAAATTTGCTCTTGGATTTGATTCACAAAGAAGTACCATATGACACTTGCAAAGAAAAAATTATTCTAGTGAATTTATAGCGTTCTCCCTCTGTGTGGACGTATGTTCCTATATTGTGTACAAAAACTGCTGATGGGACAGAATGAGCAATAGAAGTTTTGATCAAGAGAATAACACATTATGTTCAAACCACAGCATCCTTTGTCCACCCTCATGTGGTGTCTACACAAGTACCACATCCTGCTTTTCACTCATAACATTCTTTCCCATTTTCATAGCAGAGCTCATGAGTTCACACAATATGCTCAAAGGCAACACATGACAAATTTACCTAACTAGTTCACTACAAAATATTCCATAAAATAATTGCGAACTGCCTTGGTTATTTTCTTAAAGATCTTGTAATCCCAAACTACTGAGATTAAGAATACGCTTTTTCATCCCTTTCAGCAATTTTTTACCTTCTTTGTTCTTCAAAAAGCATTTTCCCTAGTGAATCAACCCCAGATGACTCATGCCTCTCAAAAAATTTTGATAGGTAGATGTCAAAGCAGCTTACATTTTCCAATATAAAAATTGGTGATAAAATGACAGGGGCGAGGGCACTCAGAGATTTTAAGGGGAGATGTTGCCTGACATACTCAGAAATCCACAGATAGCAGGAAGCGGCTTTTACAAAGATGAGCTTTCCGTAAAGTCACTTGTTCCATTACTGCTCTTTTTGCGGAAGCAGATAAAATAAGAACTTGCTTGCATTTACTAAAACACAAAGATAAAACAAACCAGAGAGTCAGAAACTGTCAGTAACAAGTTATACGTTACGTGTCACAGGACATTTTAAACCATGACTTAGATATTCCATTGATAGAGAATACCATGAGAAGGTACTCAGTTTCTTAATTATATGCAATAATCCATGGATCTTCACACAACTCACTAATTATTAAACTTTCACTCTCATGATTTACTATCACTAATTATTAAACTTTCACTCTCATGAGTTACGATTGTTTTGACTACACTGTTTTGACAGGTTTTCATTTAAAATGGTAATTAACAGGAACAAAGTTTCTTTGCAGGATTGCTGTTTATTACAGAGCATTTTGGAGCTGGGAGTTCCAAGTTATTTTAAAAACATACTAAATTCATGCTAAAAGTTGACTGACTCAGATCAAAATCAGATGCAGTGCATGTATAAATTGTGAAAAATAAAGGAATCATGAACTGTATTGTTTAGCCACAATGTTACAATCAATTTTTTAAAATCAAGTCTTCTAAATAAACAGTTTTTAATGAGACTGTTTTTTAAATCAAGTATTTATACTTGAGACAGGGCCACGCATGTGGTAGCAATTTGAGATTGTTTCTTGCTTATTGTTCTTTTGTGCTGCTATTTGGTACTTACAAGTATCTATTTAAAGACCTTTTCTTAGTCAGATGTCAGGTGGCCAAGAACAACATAAGGCATTGCTCAAGATCAGAGGCAGACCAACTGCAAACATCCCAGGGATGGTTATTTGGAGGGACTAACATTTGTATAGTATCAGAGAGAGACAAAGTAAATGATCTTACACATGAGAACAAAGTATTTAATACTAATTCTAAAATGTGTTTGCAAAAATTAATTTGACAGCCTACTTTGTTTAGATTCAACACTGGAAATAGAGCTTGTTTATAACAGTTCAAAAGAGCTAGAAATTTGCATTCAGTCACTTCTCATACGAGAAGTTTGTTGTTTGACTCTTTTAAAGAAAATATGAGCAAAGAAACTGTGTTTCTTCCACATAATTAAAAGTAATGCTTCTGTTATCAGGTCAGATCTTATGACCTTGTGAACAACATGCAGCCCATATCTTCCACGCTTGAGGTCTGGCTGGTAAAATAATTATTACTGCAGACCCAATTTAATGCTGCCTTTGACACTTCTGAAAAATCAAAAGCTGAGGAAAGATTTCACAGGCCACTTGGAACTAGCTTGTGTAATACTGATCTGAGTTATTTTATAACTCAGATAATACCAGACTAATGGGCTAATGTTCATCTGTATTCACTGACCACTTCACTTTTAATTCCTGTGTTGAAGTTCTAACATCTTCTGTTCTTGTCCACGGAAGTTGAAAGCGCAAAGAAAACCAGTAATTTATTAAAGAACTGCCATAGCTTTCATTTTTGAGAAATACTGGGTGAGGGTTGGCATTCAGAAAGACCAAAGACGAAAGCAGATACTAATTTGGAGTAGGCTGATTTGAAACATAAGGAGTAAAACAATATTCTAGGACAGTTTTAGGCAGAGTTTACTCATGCCTCGCTTAACCACAAAGCACCATTACCGAATCCCCTGAGAGACTGCATAACTCATATTAGCTCTCAGTGAGGTGAATTCACGTCCTTACATGTGAGGCAGGAGATCTCACAACAGCAGCACCATGCATTACCGTTAGCATCGTAGCCTCTACCACACTGCACTGCCACAACGTCTCGTGCAGGCAGACTTGACTAACGGTCCACCAAAAGAAAGCGAACTACGTGGACAGTAAACCCACCTTACAGAAACTAAAAGAGGCGCTTTTAACAAAGCAAGTTGGAAAAGGAGCCTTTCTCTGTGTACGGATGCATACATTTTGGGCACAGGGACTGTATAATTCAGTCCCTTTCAAATCAAATCAAATCATCTTTGATTTATAATTAATCAAAGATGCACAAGTAAAATGTCACAGCAAGATTTTTTTGTTATAAGGTTTTGCCTTTTTCTCGGGTCTATTTGCTACTAGGAAAGTGACTAAAATATCAGCTGGGGACAATTAGACCCTCAGATATTGACCACCATTTTTTCAACACTGTCTAGTCCAGTACGATGAATAATCCACTTCTTCATTGAAGCCAGACTTTTATTTACTGAAGGATAATTCAGTTAATTCTATTTTTTCCGCCTATTTTTAATGAATATTCTTAAGAACCTATTTGTAATGAAATAGCCCAATATCTACTACTGTATGATACAGCCTTATTGGTTTAGGATGTTCTTCCTAAAAAGCTGTTCAAGCATGAGAGGAGATAGAACTGATTTCTTCCATGATGCTTGCTTTTTTTATGTCTCTTTTCACTTGTGTTCCCCCCTCCCCCCTCACCAAATACTTCCCAAAAGCAGACTTCTCCAAAGGCAACTCCTCTTGGCATGACTGAAGAAGGTGCAAGAATCCCAGGCTAGCACCTAACCCATCTGTAAATACCAACACACATGGGTACTAATACCAGCAGAGTGCATACAAAACATTGAATTCACTGTTATAATACAGCAACAATATCCATTCATTCCATATAAAAAAACTTGACTCCACTGTCAGCAGCGAAGATGTGTTGCCTGAGATGCATACTGGCTGAAGCCTTTTACCAGTTTGGCTGGAGTAACAGGAGTGGCAATGCCTGAGGGGTCACCTAGTTCCCAGAAGACCGAACTGTCACCTGCCTGTGACAACTGTAGTTTGTCTGGTTTACAGAGGCCCATTCTTTTCTTACTCTAATCTCTGTTAGGTTTGCCACACATTTCCATCGCCTCTTGTTACCACCTGCCTGTTACACAAGTGCTCGTCAGCTCCAGTATGAACCAGTATCCCTCGTTCATACAGATGAACAAGACTGCTTCTGGATCTTCTCCTCCAATGCATTCTTACACGCAATTCAGAGCCCAGTGGTCTGCATCTTTTCCTTTGTCTCTTTTTATATATGATACTGTCTCAGACTCTTTTCCCAAGAGATTCTTCTGAAAACGTTGAACTTTCAAGTTACAGTGCACCTTCTCACTGCCACCTTTTAAAAGGTTCCCCAGTGTTTATGATCACCTTCTGCTTTAATGGTTTCCTGTCTTTTAACCACACTGGTCAAACAATTTTCCAAGCGAGCAGCACCACGAGACCTTCTTCATGCCCATCTGTTAGGGAAGAAGAGTCTGGTGTATCAACAGGGTAATGGTGAAGGAAAGTCTCCTGTCAATAGTGTTAACTTCTGGGTTCACTCACTTGGACACTGTGTACCCAGTTCTCCAGGCAATGCAACTTTGGGCTCACTGGCTTTCTCCCTCCACAGAGTTACTGAAAGCAGAGTCATCTTAAGTTTTTATGCAAAAAATGTTTTTATACAAAATCTTTTATGCGAAATGTAGGGATGTCATATCTCTGATAAGAATAATTTGATTTCCTTATAACAAGGAAGTTTCAGGCTGAAACTTTCAGTGAAAATTTGGGAAAGACTTATTGTACCTGTAGAACATACCTTACAAGATGGGCTTTTAGCAAAAGAAATTAAAGTTCACTTTTTCTATTTTGGCATTTCCTGGGTGATTCACTAACTGTGATGACTTCTTTATACCAAGGACCTATTCAGAGCAATAGCCTGCCAAACTGGACAGGTTTTGAATGAGTGACTACCAGAAAGTACTTTACAACTGTTTAAAAGACAGACAACCAGGAGATATTTCATGCCAAAAATAAGTTTTGGAGAACATCAGGGTATCTAGTGTATGTCTGAGTGCACGCTCATTTCTGAAGGTCACTAAAGAAAGACAAATAAGGTGGTGTCACTTATACTGAAACTGCGCCCATTACGTCAAAGAGAAGGTAGCTCAGACAGTGATGAAATATATACCTTAGGTCAAGTACTGCATGTCTACATGCCATGGAAATATAATGGGAACTGAGTTGGTAGGAAGACTTCCAGTTTAGTTAATAATTTAAAAAAAAAAAGTAACTCAAGATAAATATTCCCCCCTCTGGGCTAATGTGATGTTTTGGAACCCAACAGATCATCTTCTGAAACTACTTTGGTAAACATCACTTACAGAGAGCAGACAAAATGATGAAGATGATGCATATTGCTATACTGCCAGCCATCTGTACCACTTACAGTCAGAATTTCTGACATACCTCAGAAGAAAGTATTTTGGAAATATGTTACTGTGTTTATGAGATGTAAAATGTCAGCACAGCACCATACACCACTGCAGCACATGAATGTCTAAAAAGATCATGTATAATTTCCCTTGAAAGCGCTAATTTGCATGCATACATACTTCAGTTGCAGTAGGAGGTCTACGTGCTCTTCTCTACCCAAGCAGAAATATAGCTCAACCTCAGTGGTAAGGAGTCCTTTAGTAAACTTTATAACCTCATTCCAAACTCCAGCTGTCAGTTAGCTGCTTTTCAGAATGACAGTTTAAATCAAGAAAATGTCACATGTGTATACTAACAGGTCTAATCTTGTCTGTAAATTGCTGCCTGTGGTTTTCAGAAACACAGTAAATTGCTGGCGATTTACAATGAGTCTCACTGCAAGGATAACTTGACTTTTGCACATTTAACAAAACAGTCTTAAATTATTCATGCATATCATTCAATGTTTGGGCAATTTTGAGAGTCATTGATTTCAGGAACCTGTAGTCTGCCTTTTTGCTAGATAAATATCAATCTTGTATTTGACTTTTACAGCTCAAATGTAAGACTGAAAGTCTACCCTGGTACCAAAGATCTATAACACATTATAGGGCTCACTTATCAAGCATAAGTGGCCAATTTTTTTCAAACACCCAACAAATACAAACAATGTTTTGGACTATCTTTGCATAGTACTTCAGGTACCTCAGGGCTACTGGTATCTACAACACAAGAGATCTCATTCTGGTGATCCAGAACACTATAGCACCCATGTCCCTTTTAAAAACACTGTGAAGCCAAGGTCGTCTTCCATGAGTCGAATACCTAAGCAATGACTGTCTGGAAAGCAAGGGATAAAAGAAATACACAAAGGAAAGCTACACAGCTCGGGGTGGAAAGAAATGGCATGAGCTGGTGGGCAGTGCTTTATGGAAAAAGGACACCACAGCAAAATTTCTTCTATCCTGGTAGATGGATGAGGTGGGATTGTAGCATCCTTCCTTCATGGCTGGGAAGAGGTATGGTCTATTTACGGAGGGACGTAGTAGGAGAAGTCCTGAATACACAGATGATGCCCTCTCCTCCCTCTGGAGAGGCAGCAAGACTCACAGAGAGACAGTTTCCTTCCCAGCATTGCCACCGAGGCAGAGTCTTCAAAGGAGAAGCTGCATCCTAGCCCACGAGAGGCCTATGTGAAACTGTGACTGCATCCCTAAAAATGCATTGTTGATGTCAAGTTAGCTTTACATCCCTGCCCTCCAGGGTTTCTTCCTCCTCAGAAAAGGAAACAAAACCCCATCTCTCCTTTAAGGGTACTTTGTGTCTTCCTTTTCTGTAAAGAAATAACTGAGCCAACGAGGTCAAGTTTTTATCTAATCTGTATCATCAGAGTTTCAATGCTTTTTCCCGTAGCTATGTCATCTTATACCATCTCAGCAGAAAGCCAAGAACTTTGAAATATTAACAACATTTCACAAAACGAAATGATTTTTTTTTTCCTAAAAATGGTATTTACCAACAGCCCATACATGAACAACAGAAAAATCTGCAGGTATTGAAATACTATATTTTGTCTATGTATAGTTATTATGTAATACCTTCCATTTATCTTATTGTAACTCATAAACTCCCGCATTTCTTTTCATCTCCAGTACAAGCTGAATTAAACAGCCACTCAATGGACTGACAAAATAATCTGTTAAGGCAAGTGGAATTACAAGTAAAAGGGAGTGATAATTCTATTGGAAAGAGAGAACAAAACCCTGTGAAATATTAAATCATACTTATTCAATGCACCAACTTACATGACTGCTGGCAAAACACTTAAATACAGGAACACATTTACGTTTCCATGCTGGTAAAGGGACTCAAAACACAAGTACTAAATTAAAAGACAGACTATGTCAGGAAGATTATTTATTACAGTATTCAGTCTCGGTGATGCGATGCAGCAGGACAAACTGTAACAGGTGGGTCGTTGATCAAAAAAACCAACATATGGTACAGTCTTTTTCACACAAACCTCATGCTTTCTTTAGCTCTGAATCCTTTTTGGGTTGTAATTATGGCTTTAATTCTCAATGATATTTTATTCTTCTTTTTAAGGACTATATCTAAGTTTTTTAAAACACAATATTTCAGAGATGCACTGAAATAGTAAGCTAAGGCAGATGATTGCTTAAAAAAAAGAAACATTAACACAAATTTCATACATCTACATATCCTTCCCTGACTTTTCCTGACTCTGACTCATTGAATTTCTCTCACCTCATCTTATGTATTGGAAGAATTTACAAAGCACAAGCACAACAGAAGAGGTGCAACAGTAATATATACAAGATCAATACAAGCAAATGCAACTTAGATGACTTGAAAATGCCGTTAAGAGATACTATTAGGTAATATTGTAATGTGCATAATATAAAAGCATAAAATAATATCAATAGACCCATACATCAGCATTTGTTTAATACATTATATACCAAATAGATCAAACCTTTGCATTTCAGCTTTCTTGCACAAGACGAGATTTTTGTACCTGAATACTTAGGGTTTTTTTTCAGCTTTTATATTAAAGCCTCCTCTCTTTCCCAAACTTTAATATATAAGAAGTGGAGAGGTCTATGGATTGCCTCTTATTTTAATGTTGATTCTGCAAATGACTTAAACGCGTAGTAAGCATGTGAGTAATTTTATTGAGTTTAATGAGACTACTCATGCATTTTAAGTTAATCATGTGTCTTGCTGTACTGAAGCTGCAGAAAAAAAACCATACAAAAATCAAAGTAGTGGGAATACACAATGTTATAGGACAATAATCACTGTAATTTGCACACGCTACCTCTGTGCTTTAGATTACAGCAGCCCTTTGGGCATGTGCTGCTCTTACTGCCTTTCTGAAGCAGATTGTCCCAGCCAGCGGCTAGGGCCATGCAGCTGTTTGCTCACTCAGATCCAAAAGAGAGAATTGGAAAAGTAAAAGTGAGAAAAAACTCTGGGACTGAGATAAAGGTAGAGCAAAACCCGCACACGCAAGAAAGCAAAACAAGGAATTCTCTGCTTCCCATCAGCAGGCAGGTGTTCAGCCATCCCCAGGAAAGCAGGGCTCCAGCACATATAATGGTTACTTGGGAAGAGAAATGTCATCACGCCGAATGTCCCCCCACCTCCTTCCTTCTTCCCCCAGCTTTATATTCTGACCATGATGTCACATGGTATGAAATATCCCTTTGGTCAGTTGGGGTCAGCTCTCCCAGCTGTGTCACCTCCCAACTTTTTGTGCACTCCCAGCCTACTCACTGGCAGGGTGGTATTAGTAACAGAAAAGGCCTTGAGTGCTTAGCAACAACCAAAACCTTCAGTGTACTACCAACACAATTCTCATCCCAAATCCAAAACATAGCACTGCATCAGCTGCTAGATCATGCAAGAAGAAAGTCAACCCCATCCCAGCCAGAACCATGACACAATTGTAGAGGCTGTGCACATTAAGAACACAGGAAATACCTCTCAGTGAGTGAAAATACATTTTTACCATACTGTCCTGAGTGAGTCAGAGAAAGTAAACGTTCACACAGAATCACAGAATAGTCAGGGTTGGAAGGGACCTCTGGAGATCATCTAGTCCAACCCCCCCGCCAGAGCAGGGTCACCTACAGCAGGTTGCACAGGACAGCGTCCAGGCGGGTTTTGAATGTCTCCAAAGTGGGAGACTCCACAACCTCTCTGGGCAGCCTGTGCCAATGCTCTGCCACCCTCAAAGTAAAGAAGTTCCTCCTCATGTTAAGATGGAACTTCCTATGTTCAAGCTTGTGCCCATTACCCCTCGTCCTATCAATGGGCACCACTGAAAAAAGACTGCTCCCATCCCCCTGGCATCCTCCCTTCAAGTAATTGAAAGCATTAATAAGATCCCCCCTCACAGTACTGAGCAAGTCAGGGAGAAGGGCTGTGGAGGATTTAGGTTAATGGTACATGGAGTTTCAGGGGTTAATAAGTTAGGGAGTATTCCAGGTCCAGAGCTAGGATGCTTTGGGTGAAGGAGAGAAACTGAGAAGGAGTAGAAAAGGGTCTCTTTCCCTTCTCTTCCATTAAGGTCTTTCTTCTGGTTTAGTTTAAATTAAGACAGCAATTATAAAGTTTCTAATGAGAGGTTGCAGCAACTTTTCCCTCTGTGGAGGCACCAGACAGTTTCTTCTGTCCTTTCTTCCGGCTCTCTTTTTTCATTTGTAACAGCACACATATACAAGAATTTAATTATGAAAGATTCATACTTTGTGAAAATTTCTGCAGTCAATGGGTACAAAAGTTTTCGGCGCCAGGCAAACAAACACACGCGTACACTCATTGTGTCAGCCTGTTCCTCAAGAAACCAGAATAAAAATGGTGAAGAGATTTCAGTCAATATAAATTAGAGGATATATAGTGGAGAATATTTAAAGGGGAGGAAAAATATGTCAGGTAGAATCCATGCTAGCAAGATTAAAGGCAGTAAGGAATTGTTCATTAAGTTTATTAGGAACAAAAGAAATTATAGAGATGACCTAGACCTACTAATAGATGAAGACTGTGAATTTTTTAAACAGGCAGAAAAGGTAGACACCTTTAATAATGTTTCTGTTCTTTATTTAGTAAAGAACAGAATGAGGAGGAAGAAGCACTTTCTAAACCGTTAGTAAATGAGCCACAAATTTATAAATTGTATTTAGTTTTTAGGCCTGGACAACTTGCAACCACACAAAAGCATTGGATGTTGAGATCCCTGAATGTAAAGAAGTTAATCTTTAATAAATCTTGGGAACTTCATGAGACTGAAAAATCTTAAAGCTTATGTAATGTTCAGAACATGTGCATGCAATTGATCAAGGACAGCATCAGTCCCAAAGTAATTGAGGGAAAGATGACTTAAAAACATATGCTTGAGAACCAGCAAAAGCAGTATAATTGACACCAGACAATGAGATTTCATAAGACATTAGGACCTGTTAAACAAACTCTATTTCATTATTTCAAGAGGTTAAAAGTTGAGTTGATAGAAGCAGCTGCAAGAAGATAATATACTTAGACCTCTATAAGGCATTCACAAAACATTCTTATGGAAAAAAATATAATGACAGTACATTTTTAATGGACTGAAAATTAAATAGATTGAAAACTAGCTAATTAACATAGTTATCAATGGCAAATCATAGCTGAATAAGAGTGTTTCTAGCAGGACTCCCTTGGGATTGATGTAAGGTCTTCAACGTTTTCATCAGTGATCCAGAAGTAAATGTAAAATCACTGCTTGTAGTGGATATATTTGCAGATGACACAGAGAGAGAGGAGGGTAAATAATGAAAAGGCAGGCAGCTGCACAGGGCCATCTGGACTACTTCGTAAGCTGGGATCAGCGAAAGAGAATCCATTAAATTACAGGCACAAGCAAAGTGATATAGCCTGGAAGGAGGAAATACAAGTCATGCAACAGAACTGGAAACCGCATCCCAGAGAATAAAATGTTTGGATAAAAGTTAATATGATCCCGGAATGTTTAAGCAAGCTGCCTAGTTACAAATGTAAAAAGTGATCTTAGACATTTAGGAATGAAGAAATCCCAGGATACTGATGGCATTGCTAACATGTAGGTACATTTTAAAACTGTCTAACAACCTTTTAAAACCATTTGGTTATTTTATGTATTAAAACTAGGTAAATTTTTGTCCAAAGCACATTTTAAGATGTAGACATTTTCACAGATATTAGCATATTTTATCAGAGTGAAGCAAGAAGTTTTCAAAGACAATGATAACACAAGATGATTTAAATTCTTGTAGGAAATTGGAGTTTTAAAAGAATAATATAAAGTATATTTTTAGCTGATCATCAGGTAGTCAATTGATTCATAAGAGTAAAATATACACAAATTAAACCTTAAATAGATAAAAATATGAAGAAGTACAAATTAAAAAGTGATTATTAAGAAATTATTATCACTGGCTTTTGCAAAGTAACCATTTACATTGACTGTGCTAATGTTTGCAGGCTATACTCAATGTCTACATGCCTACAACATTTAACAATAAAAATAGCTAGCTCGTGAAAAACAAGACATAAGGATGGAAGATACCCTGAAGCAAACAATAGCTGCAACTCAGTGTAGTGTGAAGCATATGAAAAAAGTCCCAAAATAGCGTGAGCAACTCTGCAGTTAAACAATGTACAAGTATATTTGAAATGAAGATCTAGTGGAAATCAGTTTCTTCACAGCTGGAAACGCATAGTTTTTTTCCTCACCGAATGTAGTCTTTTATCCAACAGCCCACATTTGAAGCGGAAAAAATAAGAAGCACTTGTGAATGCCTCAGTGACAGGTAAAGAGGAAGAAACACTAATTTAGTCAAGATGAGATGGTTCAAAAGGATGGTCGTCTGCCCTGGCAATACTGGCCACAAGAAAGCTGGCCAGTAGTTTGGTCGCTTCTGATCAAACTGAGGAAAACTACTGAACTGAACAAAAATAAAGCTGAAAAGTAAAAATATCATCCATAATTCACAGAAAATAAAGGGAAAATAAATCAGTTGTGTCATATCTGCTGCAAAGAAGTAATCTGGGTTTTAGGAATAACACCTATGCCCCCTGCAGCAGAACTAGACATGGGGTTCAGCAGGCAGCTCAGAGAGTTCAAACTGTCTTAGTATAAAAAAATGTCCAAGCCTTCAAATATCTTTGAGATTAACAAGGAGAATGTTCAGCCAAAACTCCCAAATCAAACCTGAATCTCTTGATCTACCAAAGGAGGAGGAAAAAAAATAAAAGAAAAAGAAAAAAAGAGAAAGAAGCTGCTTCCACTCACGCAGAATTAAGAGCCACAGCATTAACAGAAAGCAGCAGTTCTCAGCAGACGGGTGTATATTCTTCCCCTGCAATGGGAAAGCTCTTCCAAAACAACATCTTAAATAACTTCTACATGCTCTCTAAAGACATAAGCGGACAGGGAATCTAAGTATACCAAACGCAATGCTGCTATAACACAGAGACAATCAAATTATTCACAAACAGCATTTGCCCCTGGAAGACAGTCTCAGGTAAGCACTTTTGCCATCACTGTGACTTCTCTTCCAACATTTCTGCCTTCCCTATTTGATTGAATAGGGCAAAAAGATCCAGCATTATTCCTGGTATAGTAAAGCCACTCTGACAATAAACATCCTAGCAAAGGAAAGGGCAGGAGGGCAGCCAAATCCCCAGTAGGATTCTCTCACTCTTTCCCCATTAATTCAAACTGAAGAAGTCTGCTCAAAGGAGTGCTGATACTCATGAATAATAAACTCAGTCACATCATCAACATGAGTGAGGAATTTCCCTGAAGGACAGCTGAAAAAGGAAAAGAAAGAGAGTATAATAATCTAGACAAGGAACAATCCCTCCAATTCCCTTGTGCATTGAAAAGGAGTTCTCAAAACCCATTCACCTTATGGAGGTTAAATAAATTATTATATGGAAACCAAATTCAGGAGATAAACTTGCTCCAAGATTTGAACTGCAAAGATTAAGAGACTACTTCCTATGACCTACAGAATCAAAAGCCTTCTTCTGAAAAAGACAGATGAACACAACATGAACTTTAAACATTCTACAAATAAAGATTGTCAAAACAGACATGTTGGAAATATATTTAAGTCTTATCCATGGTGTGCTATTGAACTAACTGGAGATTTTTTGTTTGCTGAAGCCTTCAAAAGAAATGAATAGTGGGAGTAAGGGAGGGACACTGCCCTATAGTCCCCCTCATTGTGCACCAAGAAAGAACCACTCAATAGGAGCTGAATGGCAAAAATTTCTTCCAGATGCTCGTATGACATATCTGGTGAAAGTTAGGTTCAAGTAGGCCCATCAGTCTTACGGTTGTAAATCTCAGAGGCAAAATGCCAACACCAGGCCCCTGGAGCAAAGTAATTTAAGGCAGACGTTAACTCAGAAGGTTCAAGACCATGCACGTCTAATGCCAAGATACTAGATAATCTTAAAGAACCAGAAAATCTCTGAGTGGATACACAGGCTCTATGTAGGTAGTATGATCTCCTTGGTTGTTTATGACAAGTAAAACAAGCTTGTATCCTCCTTTGTCTTTCCTCTAAATTAGAGTTCATGAATCCTAAAGGATGCAAGTACAGTCACCTGGATGACATTTTAGAGATGATAAGCAATCTCCAGCTTCTTGTATTTCTTTTCCAGGTCAAAGACAGGCCCATGTTAATACACCTATCTACGTAAGATCTACAGAGGGATCTGGACAGGCTGGATTGATGGGCCGAGGCCAATTGTATGAGGTTCAACAAGGCCAAATGCCGGATTCTGCACTTGGGTCACAACAACCCCCATGCAGCGCTACAGGCTTGGGGTGGAGTGGCTGGAAACTCTCAGTGGAAAAGGACCTGGGGGTATTGGTCAATAGCCAGCTGAATATGAGCCAGCAGTGTGCCCAGGTGGCCAAGAAGACCAACAGCACCCTGGCCTGTATGAGAAATAGCGTGGTGAGCAGGACTAGGGAAGTGATTGTCCCCCTGTACTCGGCAGTGGTGAGGCTGCATCTCGAATACTGTATTCAGTTTTGGGCCCCTCACTACAAAAAAGACATCGAGGTGCCGGAGTGTGCCCAAAGAAGAACAAAGAAGCTGGTGAGGGGTCTAGAGAATAAGTCTTATGAGGAGCAGCTGAGGGAACTGGGGTTGTTTAGTCTGGAGAAAAGGAGGCTGAGGGGAGACCTTATCGCTCTCTACAACTGACTGAAAGGAGGTTGTAGCGACATGGGGGTCAGCATCTTCTCCCAAGAGGAAATGGCCTCAGGTTGCACCAGGGGAGGTTTAGACTGGATATTAGGAAAAATTTCTTTGCTGAAAGGGTTATAAAGCATTGGACCAGGCTGCCCGGGGAAGTAGTTGAGTCCCCATCCCTGGAGGTATTTAAAAGATGTGTAGATGTGGCACTTAGGGACATGGCTTAGTGGTAGACTTGGCAGTGTTTAGTTTATGGTTGGACTCGATGATCTTAAAGGTCTTTTCCAACCTAAATGATTCTATGATTCTATAATAACCTGAAGTCACACCATTATCAAGTCCCATAAGAAGCATTTGGCATACTTAAAAACCCCACGTAATCCGGTATCATCATTTCTGGGAAGAAGTTTTTCAGATTCTACTATTAACAACAATAAATCTTCTGAACTTGCATCAAGGTCTAGACTGTCTTATGTGTAAATTATTACAATGAACTTATTTAAAATTACATTGTCTTCCAAGCAATATGCAATTTTCTTCCATTGTCTTCAAATGGAAGAAAAAAAACCCCAACTTACAAATCAGTGCAAAATTCCCTTCAAAACAGTAAAACAGTCTTAAAATGACATCAGTTGAATGCAAATATTTATTCTAAGACTGATGAAATCACGGACTTCCCCATAAATATGAAGAACTCCTTACCTGGCTAATATAGGAACTAAAATTCCAAAGGATACACTACAACAGAAGAACAGTGTATAGAAATTATGAGCAAAACCCATTGATTTGAACTTAGCAGGCAATAAATAGAGCCTGCACTAGCACTAAAATAAGTATACTGCCTTACATAAGGGTCAAAAGCTGTACACAGCAGTCACTCGTCAGTAGTTAGAAGCTGCTGGACAGCAGATGTGGTTGATCCAATGTCTAAACAAGACTAGATTAAAGAAGTAATCAAAATATCTTTCATTGCAGTTTTGCCATCACATTTATAAAGAAAATCAAAATCTCAGCAACAGTCTTCCCTTTTTCTACAATAAGAATATAACAATTACTACAAAATAGATCAAATTTTCAATAAGTCGATAAAACAATACCCTGAGCAATGAAACCTAGGTTCGCCCTTATCTGCAGATGGATTTGCCATACTTGCTTACAACCAAACCACAATTCAGACAAACTTCCTTTCCTCACTCCATGAACAAGCTAATCAATTCAACTTTTTCCAGACACACGAGGTTAGAATAGATGACTAGATGGTCCATCCTGCCCTTATATAATCTGATTCCTTATTCTATATGTTCTTCTTCTACATCTAAATACCCAATCCTTTTTCAATTTTTGCTATGGGCTTCAGGCACAGATATACTATAGGTACTCAGAGATTTACCCTCTCCACATCACTAGCCATTGCAGGATGCACTCCTGCATCACAGGACCTGTTCAGACTGGGACCGCATCCTTATTTTTTTTTCACATCCAAAGGTGTCTTTGGAGAAATTTGGAAGCTACTTGAGTTACTTACCTCCCTGTGATGCTGCATTTTAGCTTTATTTTTTTAAAAAAAAAAATCATCAAAATCCTAGAAACTAAGATAATGAACTCAAACATATATGAATGTGATGTTTGTATTAATAAGTTAATCTGCATAGCAGTTAGCTAACCCTATATATCACACCCATCATTCCCAAAGCCAAATCAACCATGGATATTAAATGGATTATTAAAAAAAAAGCCATCATCTCAGTTATTTAAACCAATGAAGATGATGGTGGCCTACACTCCATATATCAGCCTTAGAATTTAGCACCAAGGCATTATAAAAGAGCACACTTTCTGTTTGAAAAACACATTTTAATGGTGCTGATTGTATATAATATTATGAACCACTGTAAATGTCACCTGAAAGGATATGAAATTCAATTTTTGCACCATCTGGAATGTAATCCTGATTAAGTTGTTCAGCAATGTGACCGCATCACCTAAACAAACTAATTAACATCAGAATGACGCTTTCTGCAGTTTCAGTGGCATTTATCTGTGTCCCATTTGTTTCACATAATTTTTTTTTTCCAGAATGACCTTATGCTCAAATTGTGCCACCAATCTAGCTGTACGGTAATTCTCCTTCCAAGAGCAAGCATATATTTCATTAAAACTTCGATGATGCTACTGCTTTACACAGTAGTGAAACACTGAGTTACAAATTACATTGGTTTTGTGAAATCTGGAACATAAAAAAGCAACCACAAAACCTCTTCAGCTAAAATAGAAGTCTTTGAGGCTAGGTCATTGTTGAAAATTTTGAATTGGAGAAATGTGCACTGATTTCAATAATGCAGTACTAACAGATTAATACTTTTCTGGTTTTTAATTTACCTTTCTTTTTTTCTTTTTTTAAGAGAGCATGTATTAAGTCATATTCTTAAGCACTCTGCAAGTAGCATTCCTTTAGTTTTATTTTCAAATGGCAGGCATGAAAGTGTAGTTATTCCCTTTTTTGGCTGAGACATGTAAATTGCAAATAAAAAGATAATGCAGTTTTCTATAGCTTCACCCTTATGAATTCACAGTTTGTGGCTAATTGTTTTGCAACTTTTCATGGAAATGATCATTGTATTCTAAACAGAAACTATCACATACAGTTTCTGCTCCTGCAGGTACTGGTGTCAGCCTAACACAACACCAAAAAATACTGTTTGTAAATACCATTTACAGGCATACCACCAACACACTGAATCTATGATTAACAGTACCTAATACTAGCCAAGGCCAGAGCTATTATTTTTAAGCGCTGAAATGTTGTTTCTGTTCAATATTACACTGCATAACTTCACAGTAAATTGGTTTCCAGGTTTATTGCCAAAGTAATTAAAAATTCAAAAGGTTGCTGTTTGAACAGAACATTATGGAAAAGTATTAAATACAATTGAACCTGGAGATTATTTCTCTTTATAGTGAGAGAGCAGCAGGATGGGAGGAGCAACTTGCATAAGGAAGGTCATATTAGAAGTTCATATTCTAGCAAACACATTTCAGTGGAACCTCTATTTT
This sequence comes from Ibidorhyncha struthersii, assembly GCA_013398815.1. Taxonomy (NCBI): domain Eukaryota; kingdom Metazoa; phylum Chordata; class Aves; order Charadriiformes; family Charadriidae; genus Ibidorhyncha; species Ibidorhyncha struthersii. Next base: position 726,940 of record VZSZ01012221.1, read on the forward strand.
AGGAAAGGGCATAAGAATAACAAAAAGGAGGACACTGGTTCTAAAAACTTGATTAAAAAAAAAAAACACAAAAAAACTACACCAAACAAACCTGTTATTTCTGTGAGCTGGTTCAAAGAAAGAGTGAAGGCCAAGGGAATTAAATGGATTATATGACACAAGAATTAAAACTTATATTGGGTCTGTTTTTCTTTGCCTTTATATTAGTTTAATTCTGTTTACTTAAGTGGTATTTATTTTGCATTCCTTCTTTTTCCATGTCAGAAAAGATTCTGGAACGTCATTTTTAAAACAATCATTTTTTAAACCCTTTTGGAATAATAAAGTTGGGGAAGGAGAAGGTGGCAAGAGTGTCCAAACATCAAAGAAACAAAACCCAATCTTTTCAGCAGGTTTAATTTCTGCAAGTTGAATTCTATTAGCGCATACACTAGGAAGAGGTTATATTTAACTACTGCTATAAAACTAGTCATTTGTAATGTCTAGAAATTGCAGAATGCCTACAGCTATAGCCACTGGTTTAGCAGTTCAGCATGATCCATTATGGTGCATATCACAGCTAGTAGCAGCTGATGGCATCAGCTGAAGCAAATGGACATAAAGTAGTGGGAAGAATAAGAAGGTAATCGGTACATAGTCTCCCAAGGCCCAAAAGAGATGCTGACCCAAAGCAGCTGATATGAATCAGAGGTGCGTGGGAAGACATTCTCAGCTGAGATAGACATGAATGCATGCACCATGTCCAGAGAAATACACTATTATCACTCTCACATTGTCCTCAGTGAAGGATGTGTTGCTGTGAAAGGCAATGATTTGTGTTCAGTTAAAAATCCATGAACAGAACAGAAAACATGAGTCTTATCTGTAACAGATGCCTAACTTCTATCAGGAGAGAACAGCAACGACAGTGTCGCCTCCCACTTGGTGTCACACAGCTGAACACCAAAGCCCCACCTGCGCACACTCAAGAACTGTTGTCAGCTACCTTAGAGACTCCACTGGGGTGCCGCATTCTCTGTGCTGGGAAGGGACGCCAGAGACAGCTCAAGTTCCCCAGCTGGAATGCCACTCCTGCCAAAGTTAATAAGATTCTGAGCTGATTGAAGATGAGGTTTTGAGTCTTCAACTTGTACTCAATTTTTCATTTTTTAACACTCCTACCCTAAACCATCCATGGACACTAACTTGAGGTTTCATCTTGACAGAGGCTTATTTCTATAGATTAAAAATGGTGGGGCAGAAGAATTATCTACAACACCCCACATCAATATTCCTTTAATTCATTCTTCAAAATATCCAGCAGTGAGGCTTTGCAACAGCTTTAGATCCTACTCAGTGCCCTTATTATTAAAAAGCTTCTTCCTCACCTCCAAACAAATCTTCTTTGACACATGCTCAGCAAACTATTTCTTTCCAGTGCATATGAAAAAATCTGATTGCTTTCCTTCACATAAGAAGGACTAACATGTGAGTAGATGTACTATTCCCTACCTTCAGTCTTCTGCTTAGACTAAGGAACAGCTTTACCTTCCCCCTGCTGATTTTCCATATAGGTTTCATTTTTTAAGTGTATCACTTTTTTTTTTTTTGCTCTCCTATGCAAACTTTGTCCACGAGCTTTTTGGAGCAGGCTATGACATAGAGCTAGTTCTGATGCTAATTACACCAAAATAATTGTCTTTTTTTCTCCCTTATATTAGCACAAGTTAGAATGAGAATCACTTTTTTTTCACGTTGTTAGCCTAAATTTAAGCAATGCTTATGTTCTCACTTAAGCAATTTAAGCAATGCTTATGTTCTCACTTCACGTTAAAAAAACAAAAAGAGACATAAGCCCCAGCATACACCTTTACATCTCTATTAATTATAAAATAGCATCGGTTTTGAGCTTAACTTACTCCATTTGAGATCATTAGATATAATTGTACAACAATTAAGGATTGACTGACATGCACCAGATGGAATAAATTGGATTCCAGAAGTAGCCAGGAAAATCCACATGATTAGCCCCCATCCTGATGTACAATGTTTTGTTTAGAAAAAGAGTATTAGGTTTCCTTTCCCAAAGCATTTTACTAAGGAATCTATTAGTCCATTTTGTCCTTGGATGGAATAAATAATTAGTTTTAACAGAGTTATAATCCTATCCTCCAACTACAGATCCATATAAAAATTTAGTCGATTGTTCTGTGTCCAGCTTAATAAAGTTGGCTGGGAGCCCTAGAGACCTTAAACTTCCATTGATAAAAGTAATTATTACTAGAAAAAAAAAAAAAAAGTGAAAGATTGTTTTATTAATTAACATAAGCAAAATTTCCTTTGGCCTCTGGTGAAAGGGTAGCGAAGCTAGTGTCACAGGCACATTAGAGTTCACATTCACTTACATTCAGTATCTAAAACTAAGGACCAGATAATAAACATAAGCTGTTTTAGAAGTAGTTTCCTACTGAATATACGAGTGTTTGTCATGCAAATCCTTGGCCAAAAGCAGTAAGAGTCAGCTGACAGAGAGTTCAACCTTGAGAGCTAAACTTAAAATAATCCAGGATGAAGCAAAGTTTATGCTCAAGAAGCATGCTACAGAAAAGCCAGGCAGAACAAACAGAAACATCACAGAAAAAGAAAAGAGCTCATCGACATTGTCCAGCTACTTAGGTAAGGCATAACAAATAACAGGAAAGGAGTAAGCAGTACTGGAGGGTGGCTATGCATTTACTGGGTGAAGGCAGTAACACATGTAAACAGATGTCACTGTAACCCACAATAAACCAAGTAGTAGAAAAATGGTCTATCAAAGAGTATCAGTTGGCAGAATTTATGATAAATACAAATAAACTCAGCTATTTTCATACTGCATCTCAAATACTGGAGCAATACAAATGATAGAAATATTAACAGTGCACACTACATAAATGAGACGTCCTTTGTAAAGTAATAAGTACATAAAAGAATGTAATGCTGGGGATGGAGGGCTGTCTTATACAAGTTGGAAGTTCTCTCTATACTTAAGAAGAACATACAAAACTTTGAAATAACAGCTTCTGGTATTGTATCAGGTAAGAGAGATTCAACCCTTATTTTCAGATGTGCTTTAGAGATATCTTTTTTTTTCCTCATTCCTTGAGATTTGTGTTTATGTCTGTATGTTTAAAATTGTCTATACTCTCAAACGTGGCAATTAGAACACATTTTCATTTCAAGACATAGAATAAGATCCAAACAACTAATGAGCTCATGTATGCATGTAACAATCTGTCATCCTGCAGCAGAGGATTAAAAGGTCATGTTGTAACAGCAGCTTTGTTTCTCTCATACAGAGTGGTTAACACTAAAAATTATGCTTTCAATTTCATAAAAGTAGTAAACAAAAAATACAAGCAAATTTAATTTTTCATGCTGGCAGTTTTTTCACTGCTAAAACCAGAAATGAAAAAAAGAATTTAAAAAAACTAAGTTAACACAAAGAGTCATATATGTATATGTATTTTATTTCTGATCAAATACATTTTTTTTTAGCCCTGAAAAAGCATTAAAATTTTAGTTGCACATCTGTAACATAAGTGAAAAAAGAGCTTCACTTATACATTGTTTATAAGGTAGTTAGAAAGGAAACCTTTACTCATTAGCTTTCTACTTACAACACCAAGCTGTAGGAGAGTCAGGTTTATTTCCCTTTCACACCCAGGATGACTTGAATCCATACCATCTTTTTCCCAGGAGATTGCCCTAATGACCATACTGTAGTTATTGGGACATGCTTTCAGAGAAAGCTCTTCTGTGAAGCTTTCCTTCTTTATACAAAATAATATTATACTAATTGGAGCAGGAACCAAAACCCAAGTGAATTCCTCAATGACAAGCCTACAGCCATACATACACTCTTCCAGTTCCCAGCTTACCCCTCCCCACCAGCTTCCTTCCCTCAGGTTTATCAATTTGGCCCTCCAGATTACTAAAAACAAACTTTGGTGGGAATACGGGTACATACAAAATTGCCTCTTTTTTTTTTGGCAAATTACTTTAAAACATGAAATGTGTTTTCAACTAAATTATACTTTCCATGTCACTCATGAAGAAACATCATACTTTTCTGAAAGGATCGAAAGAATCAAGTCACAGACATCATGTTTGACACTGGGAGGGTAGGTGGCAGAAGTTTCCATCATTCCTTATCAAGAAAAGTGCAAAGGTCTTGGTGTATTCTAATTTTCCATTAACAGTAGTGGAACTTCTTGGCAGAATTCCAACAGAGAATATTCAAAGTAGATCTTGCTTTCTGCCGCAAGAGTAAGATCTGAGCAAAACTTCAGTGATGAGGGGGTTTTATTAGGACATTTGAAAAGTCTGTCCACGTTGTATGTGTACTCCCTATGAAGACACTGAATTAAAATTACCATTGAACATCACATCAAGTTATATTTTCTGAGAATATTCATAACCAAAAACCTAATAAATTCACAGGAAACCAAGCAACAGCTAACCGATTCCGGTCAGAGCAAATATAAACATGATAGTGCTTAAAAACAAACCAACCAACAGAAATGAGTCATCTGCCAGACATTATCATAATTTTCCCTTATAGCATGTCAACAGAAGTTAAAAATTATAATCAATCTGCATTCATTTCAGAAACAAAACCTTTTTTTTTTTAATGGAAAATAGAACAAGAGCAAGAAAAAAGGTGAATATTCCCTGCCAAGATATCTTGATGTTATGTATACAACAGCAGTTAACTTCCATGGAAATAATTTTGTGTCTATCACCTTGTTCAGAAACTACTTTTCAAGTGTTATCATTATAAACTACAAGATAAAAATTCCACCAAAATTCTGAGATCAACCAACATATATACTAATAAAAGGGATTTTTCTCAACTGTTGAGTAATATTCATGCTATTTCTCTGTGTTTTGATTTGCCATATACATTAAGTAACAAGACCTAGAAGTGAAACACAGTGGTGAAAATGGAAGATACAAGAATCCAATTCATACCTGCTGGTTTATAATCCCCTTACACGAAAGATATGATCAGAATTCTTTGTGATCAATTGCAAGAAAATTCAAATTTTTAGAAACTCAGGGGTCAGGCTAAAAGTTTCGCTTCACTTCCTAGGCACTTAGACAAAAAGACTAGTTATCTATAAAAATATAATATTCACAATAAAAACAGTCATCACCCAACTGATTGAAAAATACAAACTCTGTGTATCATGAAAATGAACAATTACTTTGGGCCATCATCACTTCCATGTGTTGCTCGTCTGTTCATCTAATAGGTTTTTAAGTCAGAACATACCAATACGATCATTTATTTTGATCTTCTATGATATGCACTAATTTCCTCATTAAGCCTATGACTTCTGGTGAACTGCATCATTTTTGGAGAAAAAATAAACTGTTGTAGCTTTTCATTATGGAATTTTATCACCAAAGGAATCTATCACTGAAAGCTTTAATTTTAATTGAATTTTTACTGAGTAAATTAAATTTTATTTCTTCTTAAATTGGTTTCACCAGTTTTCTGTTTGTTGTCAGCCAAAAGCTAGGTGTTTTAAAGCTGAACCCAAAAAAGTATGTAGCTCACAAATGTTCCCACCTGAACTGAGTGGAGCTCACAATTCTCTAAAAGTTTTGCATGAATTAACAGTGATGCAGTTCATATCACTAAACCTAAAACCAATATTGGGGACATTTATTCTATTAATAATACTGGGATCAGCATGTGCTATGGGCATACTGTGCCTGGAATCATTTAAGTATGAATGCGGTAAACAAAAATCAATATCATCTATGTCCAACAGGAGGATAAAAACCAGCAGATATTGCGTGGAATTCACTGTAGATACAATGCTAAATATAACCAACGCTAACATAAGTGCTACCTTGTATGAATGCAACATGTAACTCAATACTTCCAGCATACATTTCTGCTCTAATCAGAGGTTTGAAAAGGAATCAGTAACCAAGAGCATTGAGTGTCACGCAAAGGAAAGTTTTATTCAGGTGTGAAGAAAGCCGTCATTTGTTCTTTTTTATAAAGAATTAACATTCTCACTGTGAGACCAATTTGCTCAACAAGTTATTACACTAACCTTCTTAGTAATTTTCTTTAGCTGCTTTCAAAGTAGTCTTGGAAATTGAGATACATTTTTCATACACACTTGAAATTTCAACCAAAATGACATTGTCTGTTTTTCAACAATCATAAAGAACCTCAAATTTTCCACTGAAGAGTATTTTTATTCCCCCACCTCCCCCTGACGGTACTTCAGAAGGCAACCATAATTCAGATTCGTTGAGTTTATGTACTTCGAACCCAGGACTATTTACTATCAGAGACAAGTTCAAACACTGGAGTTCTCATCGGAGGGGAACTCCGAAGATCAAATTGTATGTTCAAACAATCACATTTTTCCTCTATGGTTCCAACCTTCTAAAATCTGAGAGTCCTGCTGTTAAAACACCCTCCCATAAACCTGAAAAAGGATAAGTGACCTACCTTTGAAAGTCCGCCTACTTCCAAATAGAAGCAGATAATGAAAACATTCCAGGTGACCCACAGGGCAGTCCACACCGTGTACTAAACACAAAGCCGGATGAAAGCAAAGAGACAGAAAAATAAAATGAAGATGAAAGAGGACTTTATACGGAGCAGATCAATAATAAAAACCCTGATATCGGTAAGATTTGTTCTTCTGGGAACATACAAGCGCAGAGAGTTCAGAAAGGGAGTTTTCCCTGCAGAAGTCCCCTAAGAACCATAGGAAATTACAAATTCAATATTCATTGCTGCTCTAAACACATACCAGTAAACCAGATTTATTCTTTACAGTTTTACACCATCCTACTGATGCCAATTAAGTCCAGAATGCTGACTTAAACACTGTTTGGGGGGCAACTGTGAGTTATTTGTAAATAACGATTTATCTCTGTTAATGGAGATTCCAGAATACCACAGTAAGTTAAATAAACAAATATTATTAAAATATTATTTAAATATTATGAAGAAAGACACAAGAAAAAAACACCATCAAATAAAACAGAAGAACTATTGAGCTGATATTTGGATATTTTTCAAAAACAAACAGGTAAAGGCTAAATCTGACCTCTTAAGAGTCTTTCAGTAAAAGGTATTTTAATTTCATTAAAAATAGCTTACTAATTCTCTGGCCTTTGTGGCCATAAACCCGATCCTACAATGCACCCTTAACAGATGAACGTATCCATATCCCTTCTGGGTTCTCCAGTGTCCTACCTCAGTGCAAGACTGAACTCATACTCCACCCACAGCATGAATGGGAGATTAATTTGTCTACCTTAAATCATCTTCTATATTCTAATTGTCAGCATAAGCGATTGTCACTATTTCCTTACAGATGCACTGTTTACCTATGTACAACCGTAAACTATGCCCAATTAATTCTGCAAGCAGTACACCTCAGAAGCATTTCTGTCTGATGGCTGAGGGCACGCTCAGCCACGCTGGAGCTACACCCACCTGAAAAACGCACTGAGCAGCAGCACTGCCACTTCACGCTTATGTGCTTATGACCTTCACAGGGGAGAACTGCTGCTAAGTGCCTTTGCAAGTCTATTTAGCTGTGAACAGGTAAGGCTAATAAACTATTGTTTCGCTTCAATATACTCAGCAAAGCTCAACACCCTAATCTGCGATATGCTGGATCCCATTTCATCACACGGGTGCTGTCGGCTTGGCTTTCCCGGGCAGTTTTGGGTGATGTTCCCCTCTTCCTTCCCCTCCCTGTGATGTATGATAAAAGGTTCAGGTGAAAAGGACGGAAATTTTCCCCACTTTGATGACCCCCACATGCATACAGTGGTTTCTGTACACCAAACAGGTTAACCGCTTTAATTTAATTTCTTATGAGGTACTTAGGCAGTTTGGAGATGGCTATGGCATAAGAAGGAGGTCATTAACAAAGAAAGTGAGAGTAACGCTCCTGGGCCGTTTCCTCTGGCTTACAGAGAAGGGCAGCCTGGCAATTGAAGGCTGGGTTATAAAATAGACAAAGCTGTTGTGGTCTGTGAGCAGTACAAGGTCTGAACTATTCATAAGATTAACTTAAAAGGGGATATCCCATTTTACCACGTTTGTAACTCAGCAGCAGCTCCTGATTTTCCAGTACATGTCCTCAGAACACCAGGTGCAGAGTGTTCAAAATTAATGAACGCTCAATATCAGTCCAGCTGCTCATAAAAAGCAGGTTTCAGAATATTCAGGAGAATTCCCCTTTTTAAGAAAGATTTTTTTTATCTGCCCATGAACAAAATCTGTCATCACAACAACAGGAAACCTACTTGATGTGCCAGGCCAAGCCAAACCTGTTAATGGCCTCATTCTGCCCCGTGGGCACCAAGGACAACTCTGAACCATGCAGGCAGAAACTGTCTGAACGTGCTTTCCCACGGCAACCTACGCTGTTTTACACAGTCAGGACCTGTTCGGTCCCTTATCCACCATGATGATGACTGAAACGGAAGTGCAGGTGAAAACTCTGGTGGACTTGGCAGCGTTTGGTTTATGGTTGGACTCGATGATCTTAAAGGTCTTTTCCAACCTAAATAATTCACGATTCTATGAAAGCAGGTGTGCCCCTTGTAACCCAGCTGTTGTGTATGGAAAGGCTCTTCCTACACTCCCACTGAACTGCAGGAATATAAATTTAAGCTCTATTTGCTTTAAGAACACAATAATTACATATTTGGCAATTAGTACTACATAATTTTTAAAAGCAAGAAAGTTATTGTCCAAATTTGAAAACACATATTTTGGGTTTTTTTTCCTTGTATAGCATTATAGGTAGTTAAGGAAGACTACATTAAAAGAAAAGTTTTAAGACAGCAAAAGCAAGAAAGCAAAATTAGGAAATGTCAGGATTCTGGTTATGTATGCCATGTTTATTTTTCTCTTTTGTGGATACGCAATACAATGCAAACATTAATTAAATCATCCTAGGTATATTTTTATTTTAAAGGACCATACCTTCCTTAATACATTTTATGAACAGCTAACTCTATACTTCATTTCTCTTTGTCACTCAGACCCCACTCTGAGGACAGAATATTAATTTTCTCATGAGGTTTTCTAAGATGCTCATCGCTGTAATGTCTGAGAGCTGCGCAAACATTAACTAATTTATTTTATGTTATAAGGGAATGATACAGCTCTCAGAATGCAAATTATGTTCTGATACATGCAGAGATTACATTCAGAAATATTCATACATTATAGGCATCCAGCTTGAGATGCTTAAGCCTTCATTTTTCAGAACGCTTGGGATTATACAAGCGCTTTATAAGCCCAGTGTTCAGCTCCCTATGGCTGAGCATTCAGCACTTGTGCAAATGAGACCACAAGTTCTCAAGACAAGAACCCAGAATGCAAGGGGAAAACAAAGCACGTGAAAAACTTGGTTTAAGTGATGAAGTTTGTGTCAAAAAAGGTTTCGGTCACTGAGAGCAGAGATAAAACTCGGCTACCCAGCACAGCCTTCATGACAAAAGCAATCCTTTTAGTCTTGCTGTCACATGCCTCGTTCTTCCCATGTCTTCTGTTTTCTGTAAATCAAGTTTCTATTCTATAGCTGCAATCACCAGAAAAACCCCAAATGTCTGTCCTTTCTATTGCAACTGAGGGCTTTTTTGCAACTAGAAAATTCTGCAACTAGGAAATTGCAAATAGAAAAAAACCTGGTGTGCATCCACACAGTTCAAAATGGCAAATATATGAAAGAATCACATTAAGATTGCACAGGAGAGCTTTAATAACATCTTTTCTTAATTTTTGAGTGTTTCTTCCTGAAAAATTTGTAATACTTTCTGAACATTATGTGTATGTGTGTGAATTTATATGTATATACTTTCAAGGTTTAAAACTAAAATTGTAACAATATTCCATTATGTGGCATCACACTAACACCTGCTTGGGTCACTAAGAGAGGTGTAACTTTTAGATCCATGATGAAGACCTCTCCTTTTTGCCAGCAGAGAAACTGCCTGCAGCGCTGGGTTGTTGCCCTCTGTGTGAAGGGACACGTCATGCACGCTGGCAGACATTCGCTGTCAATGGCGGAGTGGTTGGGGTCTGAAACATCAGGTCCACACCGATCCTCAGGGTTCATTTCCCTCCCAAGGCACCTCACCTAACGTGTTTCATGACCTGACCTGCCACTCAACCTCTCCCACCCCATGTCCTGAACACTACCCTGATGGTCCTGCTATGTCTGCTCACTCTCCCCCTCCCTACACCCAGGGATTCCTGCCCCAGTTCTTCAGCCAGCCAAATTCACTCCCCCCGGCTCAGCTGGTCTCATGCTCAGCATCACAACTCTCACCGTATCTGGCATGAAGAAAGAATTTTCCACACAGGTTGAATTAATAAGAAGAGTTTTGGTTTGGGTTTTTTTTTTTTTTCTTTTTTCATTTTATAGCCCATATGATGCACTATTTAAAAATTCACCTGGATATTTTCACTTAAGAGAGTCCTTCTGCTGGAAGCACCTAGGACACTGGTAATAATCTTTGCTGATTTCTCCCCATGATGCACTGTATACTTTCTTGCTTTTGGTCTTTTGCACTAAGGATTGTGTACTGTGTGGTGTGAGGAAGCATTTGGAGTCTTATAAGTTATGTGGAGAGAGTACTCCCTAAACCTTACAGGTTAAATATCTATTAAATTATTGTCCAACCCAGTAGGTTCCTTTCAGATCCCCTTTCTCAATGCCGGCCTCTCTACACCTCTTTTGACTCTACAGGTCATATTGAAACCAATGCAGAGATACCTTTCATATACCAGTGAAATACAACCGTTTCCAGAGTTAAATCATTCGTATTAGAGGGACACAATGTCATAAAAAGAAAGAGTTAAGAAAAATGCAAAGGATGGCTTCTTAAATGGAAAGGTGAAGAGAAAAGTGGAATTTCCAAGTTTGAATATTACAAGGACTGTGGGATAGGTTTAGCTTTAATGAATAAACTATCTCAAGTGTATATTTAATCTGAAGTGCAGCTCCTCCTCTGACAATGTCTTGGCATTAAGTGAAATGGATGTTGGCTCAGGGATACTTCAAGGGAAAGGCAGCAACTACTGAGTCATCAGATTGTCCCCCTGTAATACCTGGCTGTGCCTCAGAGGTGTCAGTACTTACAGAGCCCTACTTACTCATATTTGTGAGAGATGACAAGGAAACCGGCATAAATCAACATCATGGAACAGTAACAACTCAGGATTTAACAGGAAGGATATTCAAGGAGTAATTTTGGTTGCCTAAATATTTCACACATGTTTTGAAACTGCAAGAGTGTTTGTATAGCATTTGCTTGAATACTGTGCAAAGTATCCTGTATAGCCTTTCTTCTGCCCTTTTTTTTTTTTTTTTAAAGTAACTGCCTTCTGGCTTTTCAGATGTACACATTGCCTAAATATCATATTATTTAAAGAAATAAATTAAGGCAAGCAAAGCAGAGATTTCCACCTTGTTTTCTCCTATTTAAGTGTATTATTTTAATCTCTCACTGTTCATTAATACATTTATGTTCAGCTTTGGGCCAGGTTTGTGCAATCTTAGCTATATGACTCATCGTTCAGAAGGCTTTTGAAGTCCCATATCAGAAGTAGAAGAGGGGGAAAAAAACCCAACCTCAACAAGTATTCTGTCATTATTTTTAATCAATTTTAACAGTCTGAAAATCTTGCTGGTGATAGCAAGTTCTATCAAGAAAGGAAAAGCATGCACAGGGAAATGGATCACAGCAGAACTCTGGAGCTGCGTGATGGGTATGTTACAGCGTAGTTAGAGCTGAAATTTAGCTGTTTTTTTATTTGTAAATGTTTGGGTAAGTTTCAAACAAGCTAATATGGGAAAATTAGGAATCAGCTCTGCACTTTTATGTCCCCTGAGAACTTTGCACTGATTTATTTCAGCCACAAAATATTCAAGTACTGAAAATAGCATATCTGCTTAGTGACAGGACAAATTGTTCACAAAAATCGATCTAAAGTAGCAATTAATACAAAAAACTATTACAAATAATGATTGGATTTAAACTAATTAGGACACTTGGTGTTAATGCAGTTGCTCTCCCTCTCTGTTTCCTAAGCTCTGAGGACTCAGAATTTTACCTATAAGCAAATGAAATTCCAGATTTATTTCAGAATCACCATCCTTATAGTCCTATATCTGAAGGGTATTCAGCTGCTTTTCTGTTTATCCAGCTTCTGTCGCAGCCTTCACTGAGCTACATGGGTCTAGGTACCTGCACCAAAAGCCTGCTCAGTTTTGTCTGCAGAACTACAGTCTCATATTTGATTGCAGTATAGATGTGCTTCAAGTTCTGGCCCTACATGTAACACATTTATTCACTTACTTTCTCATTCCTGCTGTATGTTAAATTTTGAGGGGAGAGAACATAACATATGCAGCATAGGATGGTAAAGTGAAAGCTTTTGTGTAACTTCTCTTGTCAGGGAAACCTTCAGGCACAGCCTTCATTGCACGGAAGACAGATTAAAGGTCTTCTCTTGAGGTCAAACAAAGGACCCTAGAGCTGGTCAGCTAAAGTAAAGGTCTCTCTGAGAGTATGATAGAATATCATGGGGACAATTTGTGCCACATGCACCAGATCAATTTTGTGCAGACAGTTTACAAAAGTAAACTGTTGTATCTGACTTCATTCTCTCTTTACTTCAATTTTTTATATCCCTATGGGACAAAATCAGCCAGAAAAGCTGATGTCCAGGGAAGTCTTAAGGAAAAGACAATGGATACTAAACATACTTTTCCTGAAGTATTTGGTTACTTTTCCAGTTAAACTGGATTTAGCTAAATCTAAACTAGAAGCTTCAGCAATCAGAGTACAAAAAAGTATGACTCAACATATTATTTTTTTTGCCAAAACCACAGAACCAAACTCTCACTCTAATGCGGGACACCAACCACTAACATACCCAGGCGGTCAGATGTGGCTGAGGCTGCAGATATGGACTTGGAAGCCCACGAAACTTCTCAGTGAATTTGGAGCCCAACTCACTACTCTGAGCCCAGGTAGGAATCTCTGCATATTGTATTTAAGTAATGCCGAAATTCAGGACTCTGCTGAAGATTTGCATTAAACACTTTATATTTGAAGCCAGTAGTAAAAGTTTACCACTGTAACAGGTGGAACATGATTTTATGTGGTCTCAGGAGAAGGGAGGCAGTCTATGTCCTTCCTTGGGAGAAGTGCCTCTGGATTCCCTTTTTCCTTAGTGAAGACAGCTTGGAGCTGGCACTGGCAGGGGTCTTTGCTGTCCATACCACTGACGACTCTAGGGCTTCTGAGGACAGCTGGCAAAGCCCAGCTGTTGTTGGGAGAGCCCTAGGAAGCATAGCTTCTGGGGAGCATGTGTTATTGGGAGAATCTCAGACTATAGATCAACAAGCACTTTAGCTGGTGTAACCCTGCACTGTTGCAGAAAGACTCCATGCATTCTCCCCTTTCTTTCCTCTGGCTACTTGTTCCTCTTTTCCCTCTCACACCTCCTCCCTTCTGCTGGAACAAGCCTAATAGTGAAACAGGTCAGAAAGCTGACTGGCACATAAGTCAATGCTGGAAAAGAAAATGGTTGCTTTTCAGCTGGATCTGTTCCGGTTTGATAGTTAATCAAGTGGCTGAACTGACACTTGTGCTGGTGCAAATGAAGGAACAGCACAGGGACTGAAGGCAGCAGCTGAGCAAAGGGAGGTTTATTGCTTATGCTGGCTTGAGGCATTCACTGAATTCAGCCTGAGGGTGAAGCTAGACAAGAGGCTGAACTGACAAGTTTGCAGCTCGCAACAAGGGATGTCTTGCATCTCCTCCTTTCCCCTCCGCCTCCGCAGTGCTGTTCATGACTCCACAGTCCCAATCCCTGCCTTATGCTGGCCCTGACACCCACTGGGAACCTCACAGACTGGATTCAGCTCGCCAACCTAGCAAAAAACTCTCCACTTCTTGCTAGGTAGGTTTTCTGACAGCTTAGGAGTGGAACTGGCTTATTGAATGGTCTGGTTAACTGCTGCCAGAATTGGTGGAGAGGGTTCGGAGAAGTGTTCTGCCAGGGAGAAGAACAGTGGGAACAGGGAGGCATGCAAGCCACCCCCTTCTGCTGCTGTTGAGCTGTGAGGCTGGTTCCAGACAACTTGTGTACTTTCACCCTTTAAACTTCAGGATTTGGCTCAAACTATTCCTACTTCACTAGGAACCTTACATTAGTAAGGACAGAAGCTGCTCTAAAGTTTTGACCTTCCCGAGTAATGAGTATTTGCACCTACTATAGCTTGAGCTCTTAAATGTATGCTTAAAGTTAAGTCAGGGTGTGAGTTCAGTTAAACCTGAGGATAAAGTATCTTTTTGAGGTGTTTCTTTAATTATGAGTTTTCTACCCCTACTTTAAAACAACTTTAATATAGTCTAAAATGTTCATTTACATTGCAAAAGATATAGAAACAGTCAACATCTGTTGTGTTTCATTTGAAAACTAAGGCAGGGCTGAACCTGAGGGGCAAGAGATTTTGTGGTGTTGCATTTCAGGCATGAATTTCCTACGTAACTTTACAGATACTCACCCTCACTTGCTTCAGACATCTTATGTATAAAATGGAGAACATGAAGCAGAAAGGTGAGTCATCACGATATGGATGTATATACACTGCTGCCCAGTTCTCCAACCGCAGGTGATAGGTAAAAGTGTTATTATTTACATCAATCCATTTGCAATTACTTATAGTCTGCTTGTGAAGCTTAGCTAATGTAAGTATAAAGAACCTTGGCTGCACTTTTTGTTCACTTTTTCTTTTAAGACATGACAAAGAATTACAGGATTCCAGGCTTGACTAGAAAAGATGAAGCTTTTAAAGTATTTGTTTGATGAGTTTTCCTCAGTAGACATTTATTTCACTCTTTTGTGAGGGGAAAAAAATAACTTTAGCCTCTTAAAATCCATTACTGGCAACACAACCGAAATGTTCCAGATACAGACACTGCCAGGTAAAGACATAATATTCTTCCATTCAGGAGAGACTGTGGGGGAGGAAAAGGGATCTTTTTTGTTGGCAGTTTCCTTCACAGCTTTGAAGGTTTTTTTTATTCCTGGCTATGTTGAGAACATGGAAAAAAAATCTGTGAAGCCTCAAGTTCCAAGCATCAGAGACAATTTACAACAATTTAGGGTCAAGGCCATAAATACAGGTCTTGACAAAGTTAGATGTAAGTGAGAAGGAGATTTCTTTGGAACCCATGGGTCACAGGACAAAAGGAATTTCTGCAATTCTTGCTTTTCCCTCTTTAAGAGGAAGATATAGCTAAGTATAACCTGACCATTACAAACATTTTTTTAAATGGCCGTTGATTCTGCTTGTCTATAGCAAAGAGAACAATAATTTGTATTTTTTTCTTCATTTATGCATAGTCTAATTGTAGATGTTCCCATGACCCATCAAGGTATTTCATTCTTTAAAGAATCTTACTAAGAACTTATATCACGGGCATACCTTCAGTAGCACTTTCTCTGGGTTACCCATTCTTGATAGCTTCCAAAATCTCAGAAATGCCACTCAGTAGTCCTAAATTTGCAAAAAGACATGGAGACCGCTAAAGTTTCTACAGAAATACCATCTGGTGTTTTGAGGCCAAGAAAATCCTACTTTGGAATGCAACAGGTTTTAAAACAAATTGCAAAAAATAATAGATAATAAATGAGACTTACCACAACTATATATCGAGGCCTAAACTGGATGGTTCCAAACAAACCCAAAATGACAACTATTATTTGTAGGAAATTGCCAAGGATAGGAGCCCATTGGAAACCAAGGAAGTCAAAGATCTGTCTCTCTAATGCTGCCAGCTGTAAGAAAACACATAAACAGAACATCCACTTTTTAATTATGGGTGAGACAGAACACTTGACATTTTGTTATTTGCACCAGGCTTCACCAGGCAGAAGTATGGCACAATTCTGAAACTATGGTGTAGCCTTTGTCAGTGTTTCAGTACATTGGTATCTGAAGATAGTTACGAGTCAGCATTCAGTTCTCCTAATGAAAAAACACTTGGAAAAACTTTAAGAAAATGCTTGTAAAACTCTCATATAATATAAAACTACCTCTACAAACCCAACACAGACAAGCTTTCTTCTGTTCTTGAATGCTGGAAACTCTAAGGCTTGACAATATTTATTTAAATACAAAATTTGTCTTAAACAGAGGCTCACAGAGATTTGAGCAAAGCCATGCAAACCTTGCTATTGTTAATGAAGTATCATCATGCTCCCTCCCTTCCCCCTGTCTTGCTTTCTTAGATTTAGTCTCAACTAGACTTGGCTGCAAGTTCCTCAATGTATTCTTAAAGGAGAGAGATTTTGGCCAAAAAGTGCAGACCAGTCTCAGAGGAGACCCAGATGTAGCTACTGAGTACGTTCCCAGGAGTTTGCCAATGAATTAAGGAAGACTGCTGGGACCTCCTTGCTACTTGAGGCACGGAGGCAGGCTCACGGACTGAAAGGTTATAGAAAATGTTGGAAGACGTTGGAGTAAGCTGCTTCAAATCCATCAGCCAAATGAGCAATGTGCACACTGCCAAAAGCTGCTAGTTACTTTGGACAAGTGCAATCAGAAAGACATGGTGGCAACTGAATGGCTCTCTTCCCTCTGTCCTCATGGTATTTTGGTGGCGGATTTAGTTGGGTTTGGAAATGGAGGAAGCTAAGAAGCATCAACCTTCATCCTTGTATCAGCATGTGATTCTTAGGTAATTCTGCATTTCTGGATGTTAAGCAAAAAAGAAAAAAAAAAGCCTCAAAATTCTTCTGCAAACACATTTGCTACTCATCTTTGACAGTCCAGTCTATTGTTCTAAAGATACTAAAATCAACTTTCTCAGCAGCCCACTTGTTGACGTTTAAACTTGGTTCAATATTTTTCCAGCCATTGCAAGACATTTTTGAGCAGCTAAACAGAATCCTACTGAGAAACTACTGAGTTCCTGTGCTTGCCACAATTTATTACACATCTACTTGATTTTACTACATTGTTACAAACACTATAATTTACTGAAATATGCACTTAAAATATTTATAACTGAGACAGATGGAGTAAGCATGGTCCTATGAATACCAACCAAAGTATTATCACATCTGGATATTTCACATAAAACATTTCATTTTAGCCATAATGACCAGATTCAGTCCTTACCTACAAGATGGGGTTAGGTGTCACTGAGAGCAGAATCCATCTTTTCTATACAAAAAACATTCCTTACACCAGTCATGAAAATCACATTCTCTAGGCTGAGGTTAACAAATATGATAAATCTGAACAATGAAATGAACAAAGGTTGAATCATCAACTTCGTGCAGCTCCTCTGTAATCAGTGAAGTTACATTGACTTTTATCAGCTAAACATCTGGCCCAGTATATATAAATGAAAAATCATCACACAGCAGACTTAAAATTATATTATCCTCTTGGACGTGTAAGATGTTCCTATCTTAACAGAAATTCCCTTATTCTTTTCATGCTGTAGGTAAGGGAGAATCTCAGAGGGAACACCACTCCCACGTGAGTGAAGCTGTTCTCATGTGGCATTAGCTATCTACCTTGCATTTGTCACACTCTGCCCTCTCTTCTTTTAACCTACTGTCCTATAGCATCTGGATCAATAAATAGTTTTCTTCCTTAGATATGGAAAAGAACTACAGAAGTTAATGACCAAACCCAGAAAATTACATATTTACATGGACCTCAGATGGAATTTCAGTGTCTAATGGTGTGGCTGTCACCTTCCTGGAAGTATATGGGTGTCCTAACTGGTACACAACAGCAGTGACCTCGATGTCGTTCTTGTAATGTCTTCACTTTGTAGTAGACTTATAAGCATCACAATAACGGCCTAGTTGGGACTTCACTAAGGTCACCTCAGAATCACTTGCTTTTCCAACCACTCTCTAATGCATTCCCTCAGGGCAATTCAGGTGATCTCACGTTTGGGAATACCCCTGCCTGTAGCTTCCCTAAACCACAGGATACATCACACAGTACAATACAGTACAAGGGTGCCCCAGATCCCATGTGTGAGAGGGTATGAGATTGCAGAGAGTTTCAAAAACTATTTGGCACAGGCAGAACTCACAGTTTTTAGTATTAGCAACATACATACCGAGACTCCTGTCCTGTATCATGTAGAAAGACATCTATGACACCCATGACCAGAGTCAGAGCCTGTTTCATTCACCACTACAAGTAGAGATCTTCCAGGGTCAGCAAGGCACCTAAATAATTCCCAGACCACCATTTTTCAGAGGCAATGTGCCTTTTCCCTGGAGCCCTGACATTACCAAGTGAACAGAGGATGGAGTGGCCAAATCAGGTCAGAATCTGCTTATGAGACACCTCTTTCCTGACCTTCATTGAAACTCTCATGTAGCCTGTCTTCACCTGCACCAATAAATTGTGTTCTGTAACGCTCCCAGCACTGAAGGCAGCTGGATTAGGATTGCCTCCAGTAAAGTGTCCTTGTCTCTGAAACGGGGCAGCTGTGTGCGAACTACATATCTACCTGCTCAAATGGTTCCTGGGCATGGGTGAACTGTCAGGGAAGACGGCTGGTCACAACAAGCCCTGTTAACGTGATGGAGGACTCTAACAGCTCCCTAGCACCCACAATGGCATGCCACTGCTTAGCTTCTTCCCCAGGCACATGTGAATTTGCTGGTATAGAGAGCACAGGGCTTGGCCAGATCTGGTATTGGGGAAATTCATTTACACATATGGTTCACTGCAAGAGATGGCTGCCCTGCTCTCTTAGACATGATATATAATGTTGAACCACCTAGAGCTGTCTGAAAGACAAAAGTCAGCAGCCTAGATAGGAATACTGCAGCACAGATATGAATGAAGTTGTTTAGGATGTGTCCCTTCTTAAACTGGTCCTTAGGAGCAATTTTCAGAGCCATCTAGATCAGCACCTTAAATGCCTGAAAGACATAGTACTGCAATATCAATGAACACAGCCACTGCGCTCTGCCAACAGGCTTATGTTAACAGGTTTGGTATTCAGCTCATGCCTAAACTGGATCAGACACAAAGTTTGCCTTAATGTGTACCTCCTTGATACATGTCAAGCAAGCTCTGGGCACATCTGGCAGGACTGGGCTCCCACAAAACAGCACAGTGGCCACAAGTATCTTCCCAAAACTGGTTGTAAGAATGTGTATATGCACCGTAGGTAGACATACACATATAAAAAATAATTATTCTTTTTATGGACTACTGTGGTAAACACACCCACCACAAACACAGAGAAATAAGGTTTAGTTTCCTCTCCTGCTGCCTACCGAGGTATCCATTCCTCTCCTCCCACCTACTATCCATTAGGACACCAAGGGCAGAGCTTTTCCTTGAAGCTGTGTCACCAGGCAAAAAATAAAAATTTGCATTTCGTGAGTCAAAAAGAGAGCACAAGCAGAAACAATAGTCTACAGGCTACCACTCATGGCACTTATCCAAGATTGGGAAAGTTGCTTGTATTTCTTGCCTGCAGGGCTTGCTCTTTATTTTTATATATGGTGACAGCATGTAAACCGCCAAAGGAGTCCTGAGAGCAGGACACCAAACATACAGCATCATTACTTCCCCACTAGCAAGTACTTTCACCATCGGGCTATGCAGTGAGACCTTCCTGCGCAGCTAAGTCTCATTTATTTCGCTCTTGCTGCCAACACAGAGTAATTTGTCTCGTACCTAAAGCCCACAGAATACATTAGTGGGGGGAAAAAATCTAAGGAAAAGAAAGAGGTAGGAGACGTCTATCCTGCTCAAATTACTACCCTCTTCTAAATTACAAAACCTTCTTACAGACAGTGCAGATAGAAGTTAAAAAACTAGTAATTCATTGTAATGGCAGAGGAAAGATATTAGCTTCTGCTTTCTTTATACCATAAGCAATACGCTCTAAATAGTCACAGCATGTAAGTGCTGCTGTTCTTACGTTTGTACTACACCCAACAGAATCCCTGAGCTGAGGTGAAGGCCACAGACTTTTTAGCTCTGTGCAAATGAATAAAAGCAGTCTCCAACCCAGTCTGTGATTCAGGTAATTCACTGCACAGAAATCAACAGGAAAAAGGGAGGGAAACAGGCAGCTGTGCACAATTACAGGCTGTTTTTACGCAGATGTGAAGAGTCAGCACTACCTGTCTGCACAGATGCAAAATCTCAGTAGCCACAAGTGGCCACCAGACTAACCTATGCTACATGGTGCAGTCGGAAAGGAGCAGACACTGTGACAGACAGGTTCACTTGGAGTTATGTGCATGTGAGTGCTTTGAATGTTTCATCAAAAACATTCTGATGACAAAGAGGCTATTTTTCTCAACCAGAAATTTTCGCAAGAGAACTTCTGCTTTCATCACCATTTTCTTCTGAAAACAGCCAAAAAACCCCAATCCTCAAGGCAAAGCAGAGGTTCCCAAAATTAGCTGGCTCAACTTCTCCCATTGCTAGGAGACATATATCAACTTAGTAAGGCAGAGGAGCTTGAGGCTGGAGAAATGGGGTATGCTTGATGTGACTGAGGTCCTCTGAGGGTTTACTGTCACACCACGTTCCTAACAAGCATGTGGTGGGAGAGGCTGGCACCACCACTGCTCGTGATAACTACGACAATCAAGATTGGGAGTGTCCATCATAAATTGTTTGATACTGTAATGATTAACATAAAAGTGGAATGGAAACCCAAACCCTTCTTGCAAATAAAAGAGGGTTTCAGTTTTAGCAAATTATATATTGCAGGTCTGTTTTTAGTGAAACCTATGTCAAGTTGTGTGAAAAAATTTCATGAGAACTTATAAAAATCTATCAAAGTTGATAGGAAATAACATTTTCTTATCATAACAACAGTTGGAAAAGGAGACATAAT
This sequence comes from Ibidorhyncha struthersii, assembly GCA_013398815.1. Classification (NCBI taxonomy): domain Eukaryota; kingdom Metazoa; phylum Chordata; class Aves; order Charadriiformes; family Charadriidae; genus Ibidorhyncha; species Ibidorhyncha struthersii. Next base: position 747,892 of record VZSZ01012221.1, read on the forward strand.
ATTTCTTATTACTGCTGCCAAGGGAGTGCTTTGTTATTTAGTCATCATCAGCACCGACAATCTTCTAATGTAAAGTGCACAACTCAGGAGAGTAGGACTAGCAGTAAAATGCTCTAGTGGGACTGTATCAGATCACTTAATGAAGATGTGCCACATTTTTCTTGTTCTTTTACCTCTTTGTTTCACTAAGTCTATCAAACATTCCCCATGTCCCTGTCTCTGCAGAGTGCAAGAAGAAGCTGCAAGACTGGGCTGCATTAAAGTCTCACTGGCTGAACTTTCTCTTCTGGCCATGCTCAAGACCTTTTGTGTTAAGAGCAGCAAAAACTTCAGGTGAGTTTATCTGTTTGAATTATGAGCTTCTCCACCTAGATGGATCAACCAGATGTGCAGTACCTTTGGAACATCCTGACAGAAGAAATAGGGCAGCTGTAGTCTTAATGCCCCATATGTTGCATATGGTGAAGGAGTAACAAAATAAAAGGTGAGGCAACAACCAGCAATGCTGAATACGATCTACAGAAAGAATTCACCAAGATGGTCCTAGTCAATAGAGAGATCAAAAACCATCTTTGAGAGCAGACTTCAGCAAATGCTCCCTATGGAGTAAACCCCTCCTCTAAATTCTCAGGTCCTATTATATTTCAAAATACATATCAGAAACTGTCTGAGTGATGAGACCCCACAGCAGAGTTACAAAGTCAACTTTTCAAAATGAGTGTAAAAACTCAATTTTCTCTTCTGTCGGAAACCTCATGGATAACAGTCAGTTTTATATTTTAATGGAAAAGCTTTTATAAACAACACGTTAGTCTGAGATGGATAAATAGATCTACATCCATAACAGAAGGAGTCACTGGATCAAGAAAAAGAGGTTTCATACGTAGCGTCATTTTAGACAAGAAAAGACCTAAAAATGGATTGATATAAATATAAAAAAATAAAATTGCTTAATATAAAAATAAAAAGTTAATGAGATATAGAAATAGCTGCAAATTTGATACCCTATAAATTACTGAGTTTACAAAACTGGGAAAGTATAATCTAGTCTATTTGATATTAAAAAGCTGCTTCAATTTGTCATGTAAGACAATCCCTAGAAATTATAATAACCAGAAAAGTATCCATTCCATATTTAATAAACTTGTATTCAAGAAAGCTAAGAGCAATCATAAAATTAAATACCTAGTAACCGCAGTGCTATAAAACTACACAGTTCTGAAACCTTTTTTGAACTAAAACCAATTTAAAAGCTAGGAAAAAAGACACAAATTATGACTTCCAAAAAGCACAGTTTCCCCAGCTTTCAAAAATGAAAATAGTATACAAAAAATGGAGAATCCCAAAATTACAGTCCAAAGCATTCATATCCTAAGTTCAAGCCAGGAATTATCTGAAACATTTTAATTATGCATGTAAGACTGAGTTGGCTGATGCTGCTAATAATTATCACAGGAGAAGTGCCAGGGCACAGCTCATCATCCGTACTAACTACTGCTCCTAAGGATAAAGATGTTTTTTTCCAAAACTTTCTCCTTCATCTTATGGCCATAAATTTAACCTGTGGATTCAGAAAGAGTTTCCTGGACATGAGTAATTTCTGAGGACTGTTGCTCCATTCCCATTACCATTTTACCTGTCTACCACTATGATGTACTTGCCATCACAGAAACGTGGTGGGATGACTCACATGGCTGGAGTGCTGCCATGGATGGCTATAGGCTCTTCAGGAAGGACAGGCAAGCAAGGAGAGGCACTGGGGTGGCCCTGTATGTCAGGGAGTGCTATGAATGTCTTGAACTGAATGATGGTGACAATAGGGTTGAGTGTTTATGGGTAAGAATCAGGGGGAGGGCCAACAAGGCAGATATTGTAGTAGGAGTCTGTTATAGACCGCCCAACCAGGATGAGGAGGCAGATGAAATATTCTACAAACGGCTGGGAGAAGTCTCGAGATCGCGAGCTCTTGTCCTCGTGGGGGACTTCAACTTGCTGGATATCAGCTGGGAATACAATACAGCAGGGAGAGAGCAGTCTAGAAGGTTCCTGGAGTGTGTTGAGGATAACTTCCTGACACAGCTGGTGAGGGAGCCGACTAGGGAAGGTG